>JAIFKG010000150.1:0-12130 GCA_020351975.1 Phyllosticta ampelicida | reverse complement strand
GAGGAGGGCGGCGGGCGGCGGGAGAAGCGAGAGAGGACCTAGGTGAAGGTAGGTGGTGTTCGGGCCGGAGAGGAGACGAGGAAGAGGACCGGAGGGAGGGGAGCGGAAAGGTGGGAGGTCGACGACGTCGCTGGTGCGGCGGACAGAGGCAGAGGGACCTGAGCTACGCCTTCTGGAGGGCGGAGAGAGGCAGGAGCGACATGAGATTGGGGAGGGGACGGGAGGGAAGAAAAAGGCACGAGGAGGTGGTGAAGAGGTGTTGAAGCAACCCAGCAGCGTTACCAGGGAGATGCTGCTGCGGGGGGCCAGGACCGGTTGATCGCTTGCGCTTCAGGAACACAAGACGAGCAGAACGGACAAGCAGGCAAGCAAGCAGGCTTTGGTTGAGGCTGGGAATTATGATTATGCCGGGACAAGGATATCACTGCATGAACACAGCAGCGTGCCGATCAGGCTATTATTCCATGTCAAGTGGGTGGATGCAGTGACGATATGATATGGGAGTGCATTGGATGTTTGCTTGCCCGCTTGCCCGCTTGCCCGCTTGCCTGCTTGCCTGCTTGCCCGCTTGCCGGGGGCCCTGCTGATGATTGATGATTGATGATGGCAGCGGCCCATGGCATCTGATCAAACTACTACCGCTACTCCTGCTCCCAAGGCATTGAACTGCTCCTCCGCCTCCGTCTGGCTCACCGCGTGTCGGAACTCCTTGCAGACGGCGCTGCGGGAGGAACAAAGGAAGGACGGACAGAAAGGGAAGAAAAAAAGGTCGGACGCAAAGAGCCAGGCCACTGACCAGACCACGCTTCTTCCGACGCCGTTGCCAGGTCAGGCTGCCATGGCCACGGCGCGCACTCGACCTCACGACCGCCAGGAGCAGACGAGACGGGGGGCTCTGACCTCTGACCACTGATCTCGGACGAGGGGGGCTTCTGCAGTCTGCACACAGCGCCCAACGTGTAATTGTGCCAGAGTTGAGAGTTGGACGACAGCAAAAGAACAGGTCTTGCGCGCCCCCGCATTCTTGCTTTGGAGCAGGAGTCCGATCGCGTCGGCGTTGCCACGCCCACGCCCACGCCCACGCCCACGCCCACGCCCACGCCCAAACCCACACGTCCGCTGCCTGCGCCCGGAACACATCCCGCTGCCTTGATTCGGCCTCTCGTCAGCTTCCCAGGGAATGCCCACGACCGGGAACATGTTGCTGCGCGACGCCGTGTTCGATTGGACAGCCGCTGAAATGGCCCTTTCCAAAGGCGGCTTCCACTCCATGGCTGCGCGCCCACGCCCCACCCGGCAGACGACGCCTCCAGCGTTTCCCTAGCACTCGGCCAGGACGACCGATACGAAGCAGGCTTCAGCCCTGCTCACGCCTATCCGCCCACCCTGCCTGCGATCGAGAGATGCACACCTTTTCGGACGTCATGCTGGCCGCTGGCGTGCGTGAGGATGCGGAGGTGCTCTCGTGCTTTTGGGAGCTGATGTGGAGGATGTGGTAGGACACGACGACGTGTCGGCCAGTGCCAGTGATGTGCCAGTGATGTGCCAGTGATGTGCCAGTGATGTGCCTGTGCCAGTGCCTGTGCCAGTGCCCCACGGCAACACATGATCATTACACATCTTTCTTGTCGTCGTGTTGCTGGTGCTGGTGCTGGTGCTGGCTGCTCACGGCAACCGAGGGGGCCTTGGGGCTCTGGTTCAACGGGGCCGGCGCGGCCGCTTCACCGGCTGGCCCCTCGCGAGGGGGAGGGGAGATGCACCGGCAGCAGGTACGGATAGCTGCTCCAACAAAACCAAAACCACATCCCATCAGCATCTGGGCCTGTGTCAGAATTGCAGGGGCTGCGGAAGGAGGTGGCAGGTGGGAGCTAACTTAGCGGCGTCTCCCTGCCCTTGGCTGGCTGCATCTCACCTCACGCACGCTGTCGACGGATGACGCGCCGGCCCAAAGGTAAACAACACTCCCACTACCGAAAATGCCCATGCTGGTGCCGGGTCCCGTGAGCGCGCGTCCGTGGTCCATCGTCTCCGCTGGCGGGACGTGTGCCTTAGCCCTGGCCCTGGCTCCTGTCGTCTTCCTCTCCGTCTCCGTTGACAACTTGACAAGTTACCCATGTAGCAGTCTACCTAGCGGTCGTCAGCCGCGTCGAGTCTGAGCACACCACTCTCTGTCGAGGGCGAGACATGCGTTTCACACAAAAAACGGCTCTGTCGACCAAGGTGAGCCGTGCGACTACACACCGACACGGCGGCGAACAAGTGTCAAGTTTACCTTTTGCTCTTCTGGGAAAAACGTTTGCATCTTCATCTCCGCCATCCCTGTGCACGCCGCTTTATGCCGAACGAGCTCACGGCTCACGGCTCACGGCTCACCGCGCGTCCACCTCTCGTCATAAAACACCCTGATTTCTCCGCACATGCGGAACCTCTTGCACACGCGCTTGCTCAGCAGCGGGCATCAGACTCGCTACGGGTCTTTTTCTGGAATTCTCATTATTCCTAGTGCAGATTTTGCTGGCCGTGCCTCGTCTTGCTCCGTGACGGCCATCTTCTAGACTGCAGCGCGGCTGAGACGTAGCAAACTGCTGTCGGGACGACCTCGACTCTCTCCGAAGCCACCAAAATGAATGGTGCTTCGTTGCTGCGGTTTGGGACTTGTGCGCCCCGGTCGTCTCGTCCACGTCAAGCCGAGATATGTAAGGTGACGTTTACGGCGTCCCGCCGGGTCTGGGTGCGACATTGCCTGCCCACCAGGCGAATGCCAGCAGCATGGAAATTCATCGGGCCCTCGGGAAGAGAGATCCTCGCCACCTTGTGCACCAGACCGACGAAACCTCAGCACTACACAGGCAGACAGTCAGTGGGCAGGTTGACCCCGAAGGGGATGAATGTAGATAGGTGGTCGGACCCTGAACGTCGGCAGAAATTCTCACCGCCCTGTCGTCCGCCTGCCGCCGATCCCGCCGGAAATTTTTTGAGGTGCCGAGACTTTGAAAGTCGCGTATGCCGAAGTGGCGCGTTAAATACCTCGTTAGATTGACTGCCTTCGACAAATTCACCACGTCTGCAGCCCCAGACGGCGCAGTGTGTAATCTTCCTCCTCCCAGACTGCCTTCTACGTGCGTCTCCACGTCCAAAACACTCGCCCGCCTCAACCCCCAAGTTAAGTCATGGGTCAGAAGAGGAATCTGGACGCCGCGGCTCAAGATGCCTCGACCGGCGCGCAAAAGCGTCGTAGACAATACACCGAGCAAGACGCCAAACTGGCGAGCATGTTTGAGCGATTGGCAGATGAAGCCAGAGAAACACGCCTTGCTGCCGCCAAAGAGCTTGTGCTCTTGCTCTCCGATGAACCATCTGCAGACGTTGCTAACAAAGTCTTGACGCGCCTGATCAGGGGATTATGTAGCTCGCGTAAAGCCGCCCGCTCTGGATTCTTCGTTGCCGTTTCCGAAATCGTGCGTCAACTCTACGGGCCTTCAAGAAAAGAAATTCCCGACTTTGAGCCAAACCTCCACGGCTTGGTGAAATTGGTGGCCGAGCTCACAAAGACCGAGGGCAAACCAAGTGGTCAGGTGGGATGACCCAGACCAAACCGAGACCGATGAACTAACCTGTCGCAGGAGAAGAGAGACCATCTGCTCGGTCGCGTGTTCGGATACAAAGCCCTCATCCAATCCTCCATCCTCGTACAACCAACGGCACCGAAAGAATGCTGGACAAACGTCTTGGAAGAACTCTACACAATCTCGGAGCAGAAACCTTGGGTGCGGGAAGAATGCGGAATGGTATTCTCTGAAGCGGTCAAGGCGATCCACGCTGAGAACGGTGACGAGAAACTTGTGCAGGAGATTCTCCACGGTCTTTGCAGGCACGGCTTGGCAAAAACACCAGAAGGCGTCGCGATATGGCTGTCCGTGCAATCAGCATTCCCAAAGATGGAGCTTCCCGGAGATGTCTGGCACAAGCAGGATCCGCTCTGTACCAAGGAGAGACAATCGCTGGCCAATGTGATGAAGGAGAACTTTGCCAAGGCACAGGGGGCTGAGAATGGCAAAAAGGTCAAGTCTGGAAGCTCGCAGACCACGCTCAACTTTGCTTGGGAGCTCGTGATGGTGTCCTTCATGCAGAGACACGGGGCAGGAGACTCGGGAGTATCCGAATTCTCAAAATTCTGGACTGACATTGTAGACAGTGAGTCTAGCCTTGGCTCCCGCGTGCGAACTATCCCTAACATTGGACAGACAACCTTTTCTCGGCATCGGCGTCTCCCGAGCAAAAATCCAAGGGGCTCCAGCTCTTTTCAAGAGTGCTTGCAAGTGCTCCGCAATGGGCATTGCTTCCCCTATTCTCTCCAAATCTCATGCGATGCATAATCAACCAACGGAATGGTGTGGACAGGTACCTCCACAAAGCTGCACAGGCTCCCTTGGATGAAATGCGCGCCAGAGTCAAAAGGAATCCAGAGGTCGCTGCCCCAATCATCGAGGGTCTAGTGACAAGACACGGATCGCTCAACTTTGACAAAATCACAAAGACAAAGACTGTCGAAGGGGTGCTTGGCTTCGCCGATGGTTCAGCACTCAAGGAGCTGGTAGTATTTTTCGAGCGTCTGATCTACCGACCCGAAGACGACGAGGACCAGAAAGCGGTCGAGACGCACCGGCGCGTAGTATCTGATATGATGATCTTGTTGGTCAGGAGCCGCAACCTCGAGAATCCTGTTGGGGAAGACGACTGGCTGCAAACGCTGCTCCAGGTCTTTACCAAGGTCGCTTATTTTACGCCGACCGGATCTTCGCAGGCGCACGAGGTGCCAGTGCCATCAATATCTGAAGCCTCGAGGCAGTTGTTCCAAACACGCGTGACCTCATGCCTCGCTCATCTTCTGTCATCAAAACTTGACACCGAGATGGCGTATCCGGTGTTCGTTGTAACCGCTATCCAGGACTTTTGCGCATCAGCGACACTGTCGCTCGCTTTCAAGGCTGACAAGACGATTTCAAAGGCTGTGAAGCAGGCTCATAAGCGATTGAGTGAAATATTGACCAAGGTAAGCCATGAGGTAGCCATGTTCGGCAGGCGTGTCGCTAATTCATATCAGGAAGCCAAGGCCAAAGAGAAGAAGAAACCGGCGCTTAGGGCATTCAAGCTCCTTTACTCTTTGACCATTATCCAGGTGTACAATGGCGATGCTGATGCCGTCATGATCCTCGAAGAACTCTCCGAGTGCTATGGCGCAGCCTTCCAAAAAGGCGAGAAGGATGCCAATGCTTTCCAATTGCTGACAGAAGTCATTCTTGGCTTCGCTGCCAGGCCCTCGGTTCTGTTCCGGAAGCTGTCGGAGCAAGTTTTCACAGTCTTTGCGTCGGAGCTCACCCCTGAAGGTCTTCAATCGATGATTGAGATTCTGGAGAAGAAGGAAAGCGCTTCCGGACAACAAGATTTGTTTGATCAGCAGGGCAGCGATGTCGAGGAAGAAGAGGAAGATGAAGAGGACGAGGAAGTGGACTCGGATGTGGAGGTGGTGGATGCTGAGGGGTCGGATGTGGAGATGGTCGAAAACGCGTCGGAGGACGACGACGACTCAGGAGACGACGAGGGCTCTGAAGCCGGGGACGAAGAGGGCGATGACGAGGAGCTCCAGAAGCTTGACGCCCTACTCGCCGAGACGCTCAAGACATCGGTCTCTAACGCCGCCGGAGAAGATGAAAACGACTCGGACGACGATGACGCCGATATGGACGATGACGAAATGATGGCCCTGGAGCCCCACCTGGCGAAAATCTTCCAAGAGCGGCAAAAAGTAAACAGCAGGAAGAAGGAAAACAAGAACGCAAAAGAAAACATGATCAACTTCAAAAACCGGGTCCTGGATCTGCTCTTCATCTACGTCAAACAGCAGCACAGCAATCCTCTTGCCATGGACATCATAATGCCCCTGCTGCAGCTCATTCGGAATACGGCCACCAAACAGATCAGCGAGAAGGCTTTTGGTGTTCTCAGACAGTACTTTGACTCGGCGAAGAAGGGAATGCCAGAGCCTCCCGAGATTTCGGTTGTGTGGGCCATATTCAAGGACGTCCACGGGGAGGCGGCCAAGGACCCTTCAAAGTTGTTTGCCGGGGCCTGCAGTCGCGCAAGTCTGTTTCTGGCCAAGATTCTGGTGACCAAGAAGGACAAGAATTTCAAAAAGATTGTGGACGTCTATGCGGATACTTTGAAGCAGAAGCACGAGGACCCCAAATCCAAGATTCATCCGTCTTTCTTCACCGAGTGGATCAACTGGAGCTTTGCGCCGAGGAAGAAAAACTAGACTGGAGGGGGGTGGCATGATCTCTTAGGGCGGGCCAGAGACTGAATGCTAGAGGAAAAAAGCGGCCTACTTTGCCAACGACTGGCTTGAGGACCCTTGTGAAAATTATCTATCTTGAAAAGCAATTGTAGAATCCAACAATGGCCCCTTTGGAGCATCGTGGTCGTCTCAAGAAATGCACATTAACCAAAAACACGCTGCGTGAGGAGTAGTCAAACGTGACTGGACAAGGATTACACGACTGGCAGTCGCGCGTCATACCAGTCGCGCTTGCTGCCCCGCCGGCCCGCGATTTCGGCAGACCCAAACTCCAGGCGTCAGCTACCTTCTACCTCTCCCAACCCTTGCAACCACCACCTGTTTGATAGGAATGGCTTGCAAGCACGTCAACGCCCCAGGTATTTGCTCTGGACAGCCTTCGCAGCTCATCTACTGACAATGGCAAGAGCTTCGAGCTCCAGGCCCAACGCAGTCAGTTTACCGCGAAGACTGTACACAATGCTTCGACTCGATTGTGAGCTCGGCTTCACCCTCAATCGCTAACTTATCCCCGAAAGCTGACGCGCCTGAATCAGGACGACCCGAGCGGTCTCGACGTCTGCTTGTACTGCTTCAACGGCGGTTGCACTTCCGAGCGCAACCACGCGCTGCTCCACCACCAAACACGCAAACACCCACTTGTCCTCAACATCAAGCGCACAAGGAAGAAGGTCAAGCGCGATGAGCCCCCGCAAAAGATGTCCAAGCTTTCCATCGCCGCTGAGACGGAAGCGGATCGCTACGACACCACGACACAGGTCAAGTGCTACGAGTGCGGCGTAGACAACGTGGACAAGACGGCGGGCAAGTTGCCGCAGGTCGTGGATGCAGTGCTCAAAGCAAACGCGTTTGCGAGACAGGAAGAGGTCAAGGCTTGGGAGCAGGAGATGATTCCGTGCGAGCACACGCTGTGCCTGCAACAGGACGCGCCGAGGACGATTGCGAGCCAGGACCTGGGCCATTGCTCCATGTGCGACCTCAAAGAGAATCTCTGGCTATGCCTGTCTTGTGGCAACCTCGGATGCGGACGCGCACAATTTGGTGGTATCGGAGGCAACTCGCACGGCTTGGCTCACACCGACGCCACAGGCCATCCGGTGGCGGTCAAGCTTGGTTCTTTGACGGCTGACGGCACAGCGGACATTTATTGCTATACGTGCAACGAAGAACGCGTAGACCCCGAGTTGGTTGCCCACCTGGCAAATTGGGGCATCGACATTGCAAGTCGACAAAAGACTGAGAAGAGCTTGACGGAAATGCAGATTGAGCAAAATTTGCGGTGGGAGTTCTCGATGCAGACCGAAGACGGCAAGGAGCTCAAGCCCTTGTTCGGACCTGGATTCACTGGATTAAAGAATTTGGGCAACAGCTGCTATCTTGCTAGCGTCCTGCAGGCGCTGTTCGCCATGCCCGAGTTCCAGCAACGCTACCACCACCCTGACGAGAAGCCACCACAGGTAGACGAGCCCGCACAGGATTTGGAGACTCAACTGCGCAAGCTCGCCGATGGACTGCTTTCCGGTCGCTACTCCAAGCCTGACAGTGACGTCATTGTATCAGAAAATACGCCCGAAGTTCCTCATCAAAAGGGTCTGGCACCTGCGATGCTGAAGCATTTGATTGGCCGTGGACATCCCGAATTCTCTACAATGAGGCAGCAGGACTCATTTGAGCTTTTGCTCCACCTACTGAAGCTTGTCACTCGGTCCCAGCATGTTGCTCCACTGGAAGATCCGGTCGAGGCGTTTCGCTTTTCCATGGAGCAGAGATTACAGTGTCTGAGCTGCAAAAAGGTCCGCTACAGAACCGACGAAATGGACAATATATCGATTCCGGTGCCAATCAAGAGAATCCCTAAGGACGACAAGATGGAGATTACGGATGCGGGGGGCACAGAAAAGCCAAAGGACGAATTTGAGTCGGTCACACTCAAAGAGTGTCTGGACATTTTCACTGCCGTCGAGGTCGTCGAACTCACCTGCGCAGCCTGCGGCAGCAAGGCAGGCTTCACGAAGCAGAGCCTGTTCAAGACTTTCCCTGGCATCCTGGCGGTCAACGCGCGCCGCTTCGAACTCGTCAACTGGGTGCCAACCAAGCTCGACGCGCCCGTAGTCGTTGGTGACGAGACCATCAACTTTGACTCGTACAAGTCTGCTGGGCAGCGGGAGGGCGAAGAGCTGCTGCCAGAAGATGCAGACGCTGACGCAGGCTCATCCAACAAGTTTGTTCCCAACGAAACAGCTCTGGCCATGTTGGAGGCAATGGGGTTCCCGCGCGTCCGCTGCGAAAAGGCGCTGCACGCCACAGGCAACTCGGACCCTGAAGCGGCCTCCAACTGGCTCTTTGGCCACATGGAAGATCCAGACATTGACACTCCGGTCGACCTGGGCGGCGGAGGATCGAGTGCAGCGGCGGCGGCGGCGGCGGCGGATCCGGAGAAGATTGAGTCTCTTGGAGCCATGGGCTTTGGAGCACCGCAGGCACGTCAAGCGCTCAAGGAGACGGGCGGCGACATGGAGCGTGCAGTGGACTGGCTCTTCAACCACCCGGACGCCACGGGCGATTTTGGCGACGACAATGGTGCTGACGGTGGAGCGGCGGAGGCGCCCAAAGAGAAGAGAGAGCCGGGCAGCGGGGAGCTGCCTGCCAATTTCCAGCTACACAGCATCGTATGTCACAAAGGGAGCTCGATTCACGCGGGGTAAGTTCCGCCCCATGACGTTGGGCGGGCGAACAATGAGCTAACAACGCGGTCGAAAGGCACTACGTCGCGTTCATTCGCAAGAAGATGGCAGGCGACGAGGGCTCGTCGTGGGTGCTGTTCAACGACGAAAAGGTGGCCAAGGCGGCCGACGCAGACGAGATGAAGAAGTTTGCCTACGTCTACTTTTTCAGGCGCGTTTGAGAGGGTCACTGGAGTCGGTTCTGGAGAGGCGCAGAGGGCATGGCGAGGGTTCATGGCGCACTAGTGTTAAGGCCGAAGAAGGAGCATGTACGGGGGATACGGAGCGTCAGAATCGGGGTTTCGGACGTGTCGCTTGGTTGGTGTGAGATGCATGGGCCGAGACAGACGGACTCTGCATCGGAGAGGTGGACGCATACCAGAGGCCAGAGAGGCAATTCACGAAATGGCGGCAATTCATCAGCCTCATTCACGACGATGATGGGCGTGCAACGGACGACGTCCGATTCGGCAACAGTGCACATCGGTGGTGTTGTGCTTGTGCACGTTCATAAGGTCGCCACCTGTGCAGGCCGAAGTGATGACTTAGTCGCCTTGGCCGAGATCGCCCGCCCGCCCGCCGAGCCCGTCATGCTCAAATAATCAAAGGGCACCACTACCAGCTGCGACAACTCAACGACACTTCAACACTACACCTCTTCCATTGACTCTCCATCAACACAACAACCTGCGCTCACCTCATACTCTCGCAACCAAACCTAGACACCTCGCAGACACTCGCCCACCATGTTCAGAAGAGTCCTCGCGACCGCGCCCGCCTCCGCAGGCAAGCTCGTCTCCGCCGCCGCCAGACCTCAGATTGCCTCGCCGCTGCGGACAGCCGTGCCCGCGACCGGCGCTGTCGTCGCCAGGCGTAGCTACCACGAGAAAGATGAGTAGCCCCATCGTACCCTTTCACGCTGAGTCGTTGCGGTGCCGTGTTGCGTTGGGAGGCGATGCGTCGCAGCGGCACCTCTCGTTCCAAGCTCTTGCCGAATATTCGCCCCTCGCCCCTCGCCCGCACCCAGGCCCTGCCCACCTAGCTTTCCTCCACCGTCTTCACTGTTTTATTTTTTCCCCTTTTCTCTCGTTCGCTCAACTAACAAACCCAGCACTGCTCGACCACTACAACCGGCCGCGCAACGTGGGATCCATGTCCAAGAACGACGGCGACGTGGGCACTGGGCTCGTGGGCGCCCCGGCGTGTGGCGACGTCATGAAGCTCCAGATCCGCGTCGACCCAGACTCCAACACCATCAGCGACGTCAAGTTCAAGACGTTTGGCTGCGGTTCCGCCATTGCCAGCTCGTCTTACCTGACCGAGCTTGTCCGCGGCATGACGCTCGAGCAGGCCGCGCGTATCAAGAACACCGAGATTGCAAAGGAGCTGTGCTTGCCGCCTGTCAAGTGTAAGTTTTTCCTTTGCTTGCCCCCTACCTTCCGGTTCTTTACCTTTTTCGTCGGAAATTTCGGTGGAATCGAGCCATTGTTGTGTGCGGAGTCTTGCGTTCTGACGTTCTTCGTCGCAGTGCACTGCTCCATGCTCGCTGAAGACGCAATCAAGTCGGCCATTTCCAACTACTACACCAAGAACCCGAAGGCGCGGGCCACGGATCTGGGCGGCACGGGCGCACCGCTCCCCAAGGTCGAAGTCGAGACCGTGACCGAGCCGCCCAAGGCGGCCGCTGCCAACGCGTAATCGATATCAATCCAAAAAGAAAAAAAGAAAAAAACCCCTCCCTTGGGAGATGCTGGGGGGCAGTCGGCGTGGATGAGCGGCCGACGCACGTAAAAAGTCGCGGGGAGTAAATACGTGATGAGAACATGTTTCCTCTTTTTCTTCTTCCTCTGACCTTTACTCTTTCTTTGAGTAACCTCACGGGGAAAGCAGCGTAACGGCTCGATCGATAGTTCAGTCATTCGTTCGCCGCCGCCGCGGTTTGCGGCAGCAGTTCTCTCATTCGGAGACGACACGATGCCCCTCTTTTGCCCTTTGCGCCATCTCTTCAGATCCCCATTTCCCGCTGTTGTATTACCATCATCCTAGACGCGTCTTCTTTTTCCTGCTCGGATAGCTCTTGTTAATTTTCTTCTCTCCTCTTTTTCTGGCCTCATGGCGTGGGCGCTGGGATGATGGATTGGGTTGGCGGTTCCGAATCGAATCGAATGGATGGGAGCCGGGATGAAAGGGGGAGGCAGCGATTCGGTAGACAGGACGGCTGGCTGGCTTCGATGCAATGAGAAAAGTTGAAACGAGACCGAGACCGAAACTCTGGACGTGCGCGTATTGTGACGAGAAAGCGGAAATGTGCTAACTGGAGTAAGTGGACCACTGGGCAGTGGCAGAGAGAAACACCACAAGATGAGCGAGCGAGAGAGGGGGAGAAGAAAAAGGCGAAAGTCAAAAAAAGTCAACAACACCAGGAGGGCGAGTGGAGGACAATCAAAGTATTTATAGGCAGGCTACGAGATGAACAGGCAAGCAATGCAAGCAAGCAAGCTAGCCAGCCCACCACCACCAAAAGCCGCGGGGGCGCGCCATCTGAGCATCACGCCACCAAGGTGATGAAAGCCCAGGGCAAGGGCAGCAGCCAGCGCGGGCAGATGGGCGGGCGGTGAGAGGAAAAAGGTCGGTGGCGGCCGACCGAACGAAACGTTTATGCTTGCCGCCATCTGATACAGCCCCTTGATGCCAAGCTTTGGAGGATATCTGATCGAGGGGTAGCTTCACGGTCGGGTATCTGATCGAGGGGTAGGTAGGTAGCTGGCTGGCATTGCACTTGTGGCCATCCGCAGGGGAGGCAAAGGATCCATGCGCCATCTGATGTTCGGGAGGGAGAGAGAGAGAGTCGTCCGTCAGCGTGGCACAAGCAGCGGGAGGAGAGGGAGAGTTGGTTATCTGATGCAAGGCTTCCATGGGGCAGAGGAGCAGCCTCTCCCATCAAACACAGCTACTTGATACGATGCCTACCTACCTACCTGTCGGGCCAAACAGCCTTGAGGAAGCACATGTATCTAGACTTGGTGTAGTGTCCTACATAGTCTTTGACTGA
>JAIFKG010000148.1:0-16620 GCA_020351975.1 Phyllosticta ampelicida | reverse complement strand
CCCCAAAAGAATTGAGCTTTCCAGACCCCCCTTTCGTCTCGTAGAAGGATACAATATTAGATGTCTACTGTAATCCTGGAAGCGTTCGAGTCCTGATGGTGCCTGATAGTCCCGACAAACACACAGGAAGTGTCAATGCGAAGCTCTCTCAAAGTCGCTTGCACGACATGCCGCAGAAAGGGGAGCTCGGCTACCTTGCAAAGCCATGCACTCAATACCGCGGCAGCCCAAGCAATCAGTTCATGGGCCAAACCAAATAACTCCACAAGGATGAGGGTTTCGCGTATGACTCGGAAAGATTGAAAGTAGTGCCATATGTCGTTACTTAAGACATCATGTGGCACAGAAGGGGGCCCATATCGTCAAAGCTAAGCAAATGGGTATCCCATATGGCCTCAGCGCGCAACAGCAAGTGGAGCCTGCGTCCACAACTATTGGCTCCTGGGCGATCGTGATCCCACATCGACCGAGGTCGATCGGCGGAATAGCAAACCGACTGACATAGATGTATAACACCGTGTCAACAGGCGATCGTGCTCGCCGTCGTCCGCCACTCTAGTGGAGATTGATCTGATCCTGTTGCTTCAGTTTGTTGATGGCTTACACCTGAAATAGAGGATATGGCGTTGCTGATTTTCCTCCTCGAAGCTGTAAAGCAGGTGGAGTAACGCAAGGATGACGCATCATCTTGTAGATCATGGAAGCCGATGGGAGACTGGTATAGGAATCATGTCATTGAATTATTGGCGAAGTGTTGACAATCAGAATTCTAAGCGACATTGCTGGGGCTCTGTAAGGGGAATCGTCTTGGTTGGCCTAAAGCGAATGCAAATTCTTCCGCCAGTTGTAATATTGGATTTGACGCGCCGCAAATCACATCAAACGCGCGGTAAAAAGACCTAAAAGTGAGATTCCCTTCTCGTAGCGAGTGCCTTTGTCTGGAATCTGTGAACTGCGTTTTGTTGTTCTCATTCGTCATCCTGTGCTTGGTAGTCGATATTGAGGCAGAGGTGGACTTGATCAGCCGGCACACATACACGAGCACTATTTGGGCTGATTTGAGCTGTCAGAGCAATGAGAGTGACCTGAAAGCATCAGTATCGACGGTTAGACCGGGTTCGGCCGGCCGTTCTATCAAGAGCCATTAGATTGGGCATCTGAGGCAGCGTTCAAAGAAAGAAGATCTGGATTTAGTTGCCATTGAAAACAGATGAATGGCAGATGGATAGTGGGACGTGTTCTGGCACAAATCAACATGCTATATAGCATTGGCCTCGCAACGATTCATCCGGAGTACTGAGAGACTCGTCAAGATTGATGATTGGTCTAGAACCGCATCCAAACAGTTCTATGTAGGATCCAACTGTCCGATCAACACATCGAGGGTGGGTCGGTGCTGTGCCACAGCAGTAGCGAAGAAGCCAATCATGAAAAGTTGTTTGGTATGGCTGCGAGGCTCCTTACTGAGTGTGTGAGCTGGAGATAGCATGGCACCGCGATTCAGGGCCAATGAGAATGAGTACGCAGTACGCACAGAGACGTAGGAGGACATGATTCGATGACGAATTGAATGGCCGTGATCCAGGGTTCCCAGGTGGTCGTGAGCGGTTCGAAGGACAATGCCACGGGCGATTTCCTGGTAAAGCGGCGCAACGTCCACCAGGGACAAAACATGACCAGCCCGATCCATGCTCTTCGAATTCGAGAAGACCGTCATGAGGTTGCGAAGAAATCAGGGGGTACCGCAGTAATCTCCGCGCCTATGTCAAGGCCCAGGCTGGGCAGATCGCGGAGTACGAGAGGCGTCGTCTTTTGATAAACCCACATTCGATCGCGGCGCAGCCGGCAGCATGCCGTTTAACACGACTAACGGTTGGGTTTACCTCCAATGCGTACACGCGCCGGGCAGGTCGCGGCATTCTTCTCTCCCTTCTCAACCCCGCGCCAAAGCAACGCACGTCAGTTGGCGTTTCGGAACCCAATCTCGATCTATTAGCGCTAACTTGTCCACGAACGACATCGAGATCCGCATACTCTTTGAAAGGCGCTCGACGGTGTCTGCGGGCTGATCGTGGCTCTGAAGCGTTAGAGGCGCGTTTCCCGCAGCTGTCCGGATTTCTCAGATATGTCAAGCAAGGGAACGCGTCAGCAAAGGGAATCGCAAAAACTTTCCCCGAGCCGAACGCCAACGGCTGCTACGACTTTGCGGACACCATCGACGAGCGCGTTCAGACCGGAGACTTCGAGACGGGCCTCACTGGCACCTGCGCCTTCGCCATCGACCCCGGGAGAGAGGAGCGACGACGCGACGAGTCCGCAACCGCCCGATAGGCCCAAAACTAAAAATCCGCGCTCTCACGTAACAGCTGTCGCGTGTACCCCCTGTCAACATCGAAAGTCCAAATGCGACGGGATACGACCGACGTGTTCTTCGTGCCTCGCAAGAGGTCGCACCGATTGCGTCTACGACATTGCAGGGGACCAGAGGAGGACATCGGCGCTGAAGCAGACGATCGAGAGGTTGGAACAAGAGAACCAGAGTCTCAAAGAAGTGGTCCGGGAGATCTGCATGGCACAGGACGCGAGGTCAGCAGTTGAGGTTGTGAAGCGGTTACCTGTCAATAATTTCCAAGGCTTGGAAGATGTGGCGGCTCTGCTTAAGCGACGGCAGAATACAATCGAGGACGCTGTCGGAGGAAAGGCACATGCAGAAGCCAGAGCTGGAAAGACTAGCGCAGAGGAAAGCATGGAAATTGACGCCGTCGCCCCACAAGATATCAACATCGATCCCGTCCTCAAGTCCACAAGCACAACACATGGCGCTCCGATGCCATTTCCGCCCCAAGCGAGCTTAGACAGAGCTGCCAACTTTAACGGCAAGGGACCGGCACAATTTCCCCAAATCAAGATTTCGGTAAGATGCGTGAAAACCTCCCAAGTGACACGCCGTGAAACACATTTATGCCAAAGTTACTGATACCTCCAAGGCGTGGCAAGATGCAGGTCGTTTGAGCAGCTCGCTTTCTGTGTCGTCACCTTCGACGCCCTCCTTCACGTCGTATGGCACCGAGCCTTCCCACGATGTGTTAACACAGACATCACCGTCGGGCAGTGATGAGTTTTACCCAAATACGTCAGCCCTGAAAGTTCAGCATTTGGAAAGTCCCTATTGTCCGTCCGTTTTGTGGATTGGGAGGGCATTTTGTGTGCCCCAGGGCGATAGGCCAACTGGGAGAGACCAAGTAAAAAGTGCCCCCATACCGATTTCTTCTCTCCAACCGTTGGACATGGCCGTAGCGGACCCGTTCACCGCTCAAGTCGCTCATTTCATCCAGAAGAAGCGAAATCTTCTCGCTTACCCGTCAGGATGGCTGTCCGAGCGTGTTCTCGGGGAGACTGGAGACACGGTAAATTCTCAGCTGATGTACCTGATGGAAGGTCGAATCCCCGCTTCAAGTGAAGATTTGACTGTCGCGGAATTTGCGGCCAGTGTCGTAGGGCAAATGTCGTTCCCAGGGACCGCGGAAAGGCTGGCCATGTTTTATTTGATGGTGAATTTCCTCAACGTTAGTAAGCCATCCATCGGAATGATGGAATGCCCTTTCGACATGCAATATCAATCGACTGACAGAGAATCCAAGTGGCGCATTTTACCAACAGAGGAATACTACCACAGGATTCCAGATTGCGTCAGGCCCACAGCTGAGCAAACGCTTGTTCCCCACCCGGCTTGGGTAGATTATTTGCCTTGGTAAACCCTAGCTCTTCAAGCCTCTTATGGGACCGGTTGGAGTGTCCAGTGATCTGACAATGTCAAGGCCTCGCCTCAGGAACGAGTTTATTTCAAGGCCCGACTTGGCAAGACGAGGCAACGCGCTGGCGGCTTTCTCGCAGCATACGAGGGTCAACTGGCCTTCGGGATATGCTCTACCGTTCGATTATGGGGTCCGGGACTGGAGGATGGAAGAAACTGGTGCCGCATTGGAACTACTCCCCGATGCGTTCAGACAGCGCGTTGCCGATGTGAACAATTGGTGTCTTGACCCCACGGTCGTGGATTTGTACCACGACGTTGTCTTCACCGACAAGGTGTGGATCCAGCCTCCTCTTGCCTCTAAGATGTCCCATGATTCTATGATGTTCGATGTCTGAGGACGTCAATCGGATTGGATGCTAGACGGGAGTGCGGCGAAGCTTCCGACCCAGTCTTGGTACGTCATTCAACGTCCCTGCGGCGCTCTTTTCAGATACTTTCGTCGTATGTATCCAGCCATCGACGCTTTGTTGCGTGCGGCGCTTTTAACGACAACGACTGCGACGCGTCTATAGATCGAACCTCGCCTCGATCCCATTGGAAGCTACGGTCTCCAGCGTCTTGGTGTCTGAGGAAAAGGTGGGGACGTATCGTCGACAAAGGCAGAAAGCTCACTATACTTAGAGTTAACCATTTTTAGATTTCTTGTAGCAATACTTGCCGTCGCGGTATGTTTAGAAGAGACCAAGAGTCGTCGGATGTGGACAATATGGGCAAGAAAGCGGGTGAGCGAGAACGCGCATCGAGGAAACACATGGCTTTCGAGTTGATCATCCCAAAGACTTCAGAAAGAGTAGCATCTTTTGCGTGGGAAAATTCTCTCTGGTGCGGTTGTAACAGGGAGGGGAGAGAGTGGTGGCATCTGTACATGGAAGTTTCCAATGCGCGAGATCCGCCTCGCTTCCTTCCTACCCGCTTGGCTAGCCCGTCAACATTACCTACTACATCGAATCACTCATCCAGGCCTGCCATGTAATCTGTTTGCTGCTACTTTGTTACGAACAGATCTCTTTACCAGGTGCCAGAATGAGGCATCTACTTGTCCAACCTCTTCCTGATCTTCGCCCTGATTTATTGACATGATTGAATCCAGGTCCACCACCGCACTCTTGGAACCCAGGCACCAAGCGCAGAAAAGGCTCCATCATTCTGTATCGTCCAGTCGTTCATCTGGAAGGGGAACCTTAGCAGTATGCACCGCCCCGCACGTATCATCACCTGGTTTCAATGATAGCCATGTCTCTTGTGGACGGATCAAGAGCCGGCTTTGGTTTATGCAATCCAGTACCATTCTTACGACCAACAGTGAGTCTAGACTTTGAGACAGCCTAGCACGGCAGATTGAGGAGCCTTGAGGAGTGACCTTGTCCCGCTACTCGCTCAACGGATGCGAGAGCGCACGAACGCGCACATTAAACTCGGAGAAACCAGGTCATGCAAGGCCCCTCGTCCCAACTTCGTCCTGTCCACAGCGGCTGCAGACGCTCCTAGAATGGGGCCTGGCCATGTATTTGTGCTTACTCACGTCCAAATACACCAAGTTACCGCGGTGCTGTGCCACCATACTCGAATTTAGAGCAGTTGATGACCTCGCATTATGCTAGTCTTGCATCACGATTCCAAATGATGAATATGTTTTAGTTATTGGATGGTCAGTCTGCCCACCTTAAAATCCTCATGAGACTCGCTGTACGACAGCGGAACAGGGACTAGGCTGCGCAGATAAACACCTCGCGCCTGAAAAAATGACTGAGCCGCCAAACCCTCGCGCGGGAAATAAGCACCTAGCACCAAAGGAACTCCACCTCAACAACTTGATTCTTGACCGGCTTCACCTCACAAGACTACTCTGCGGAGCTCCCTCCCTAGACTACTCTCTGAACTCCTCCTTTTTTTCGGTATTGATCACTGGTATTTGTGTTGGTGTTGCCTGCAATTGAAACTTGGGTGGCTCCGTTTTTTTCAGGCGCGAGCACACTTGACATTGGATGACCCATCAGGTCAGACCAATTGTCGTCGACGTCACAATGATCTGCAGTCAGCTGCAGTTTGAATCCTTTCTCTTGATATTATTCCCGGAGAGCGAGGGCAACAACAGATTCATGACAAGCTCAATATGCCCGCCGCAGGACAGCATGGTTGTTGAGGAATAGCGGACAGCGTAACCAATCATCCCCTACACCCACTGCATCTCCTGCCCGGCCATCTCCCCTTGGTTCCTCAATCCAACTTCCTTCATTATATCCGCACCTCCATATCCTGCTACTCTCACCCCCCAAATTTCTGCACACGCCAAGAAACAGCCCACAGAAAACTTTGGAACAATATCCAATGAGGGCGGTCTTGGCTTCTAACGTCACCCCACAGACTCGTCCGGTAGCCAGTATCGGCGACACGGGCTGTGATTTCTTGCGCCAATCTGACACCGCGCCCAAAGCGAACGAAACAAAGCCTTATCCCCAGCACCGCACGGACGGAGCAGGGCGGGAATCGGGGCCGCGCTGCCGATACCGTCTGTTCGTCGCAACGGAAATAAAATACTCTAAACAACCGAATCTTCGATCTCAGAGGACCAGAGCCTGATTGTTCGAGCTGCTACCTTTCTCGTCATTGATCGGTACGCTTGTCCACACTTATTCTCATGGAGCCATGAGCCATGTTGCGCTCTGTCTCCCCAAATGCAGCAGGAGACCTCAAGCTATGTTAGAGTTCTCATTTCCACAGACGATTTTCTTACGGCATCGAAGACAGAAGAGGTAGGCGAACGAGCATGAGCGGTAGAATCGTTCGCAATGTTTAATATCGAGATCGAATAGTCTTGCTTTCCTAATCCAGTCCCACATCCTCATAAATGTTGACCTTTTCCCCTTGATTACAGCGAGATCTCTAATCCCAGGCGTCTTCCTTGAAATTTACCTGGTTCGATGAAAGTCATAGCGCTGGGAACCACACCCAACAAATTGCAACAATGAACTTGATGGCAGCCACAACCCACAGCGCACACATGATGCCACCCGTCTCCTTTGAAATCCAACCACCAGCAATGGCGCCCAACAGCGTCAACACAAAAGCAATGATACGGCGATTCCTCTTCGCATTCGCGCTCAGCGGCGCCGCTAGACTCGGGTCGCTGAACAAGTCGCACAGAAGACTCGTCAAAACCAGCGTCGGCACCTCATTCAGCCCCACGCAGCGGCTAGCCACAATTTGGGCGGAGCCCTGGAAACTTAGCAGCGCGATCGGCCCCAGCTCATTCCACTTCGGCTTCCCCGTCGGATTGGGCGGCTGCGGGACGGATCCGTCAATAACGCCAGACTGCGCGAGGCTGGCAGCGATGACGACGAACACGCTCTGCAGCATGTAGGAAAGCAGCAGCGTGAAGCGGCGGCGGGCGCCCAGCTTGTTGACGATGCGGCTGAAGAAGAAGGAGCCGCAGATGAAGGAGACGAGTGAGGTCAGCGAGCGCACCCAGCCGTAGGGCTTGCTGTTCTGCCCCGATGCGCCGAGCGCGATGAAGACCGTGTTACCGGTTTGCATCGAGACGAAGGTGCTGAAGGCTGCGGCGAGTCATCAGCTTGTTGGTTTGTGGTGGATGCCAATTGTGAAGGTTCTTCTTCTTCCATCCCGTTTCCCCCCCGCGGTTTCTCCCTTCAGCTGGAACGTGAGTCCCAGGCAATTGTCATGCTGGCAGTCCTGAGGAGCGCATCTCCCTTCTTTACGGAGAGTCAATATCAAGAGGGACGAAGGCGGGAAGAGAGAAAAAAAAAAAAAAAGAACGAAACAGAAAAGGTCGCAACAAACCATTATAAAGTGTGCTGTCCGTCAACCCAGCACAAAAGCACGTGGCCAGCAGCGGAATGTCGACGTGCTTTGTATCAATCTCTGCCCATATGCTTGAGACGCGCCAGGAGCGCCACCACGCGGCAGCGGCGCCGCCGTTTTTGCCGTTACGGCTGTGGTTGTGGTCGTTGGTCGTGGGCAACGCTGCTTCTTCCATGGACGAGTCCGATGCGCTCTGTTGCCGATCTTGCTGGTTGTGAGGTGTGTGACCCTGGCTGTCAGAGTCTGCCTCGGACAAGGTGCCATAGCCGTGGTAGCTGCGGTAGCCATTGTCCGGCGTGTTCACAGCACGTGCGCTCATGTTTTGGTGACTCGGTGTTTTCTTTGGGTGCGCGTTCCTGAGGGAAGCCTCAGGCCGCGCGATAATGCAATCGGTGGGTTTGTATTTGTAGCTGGACTAGCCGCGTTGGGCAGGGTCGTTTGCTAACTAGTTGCCCGACACAAATGCTGGGGGGGCAGCCTTTCGCTGGTAGAATTAGATGTAGAGGAAGAAGAAGAGGAAGCAGAAGGAGAAAAGAAGGCCAATTTCAGTGAGGGCGCGATACGAGACGACCAGCAGAGCGTGATCTGATCCCATCGCGTCGTGTGCCTGCGCTGTGATTGGCTGGGGTACGGCAACTGGAGCACGACGTCGCGGAGGTAGAAGTGGAAGTCGAGGCAAACACCAAGCCATCGTCGCAGTCTTCGCGAAGAAGACAGCTCGTCTGAAGCCATCTGTACCGGCGCGGTGTAGCGGTCGGTTCCAAGATTTCTGCTTCATTGCTTTTTGATGGGCGGCCCTGTGGAGCCTGAAACCTTTGATGGCCCCTTTGATTCGCTCCTCATCGCTGATTCGACATGCGAGATCTTCACAGTCCTTTTGTTGTATTGATTGATTGATTGATTGGTTGATCCTTTTGTCATATGTCCTCCAGCCGACGAGAAATTCGGCACCAACTCAAGTGATCATACTGGCTGTATCTACCCAAAAAAGACCCAATCCAAAGTTCATCGGCCGGCCGTCTTTCTTTTGGTATCACGATCCCGGGTGACCATAATTCCACGGCCAATATGGTTGGCAGGTATGATGAATGATGAGTGTCTTCACCTCCCTTACAGCCCCTTTTGGTGTCTCTCGATGACTTGCTAATTATCGATTTCATGCGTATTTTCCGCCAATTTTTGGCCGCCTGCTTGCGACAAAGGCCAAACCTGTTCTTGGTCAGACCGTAGTCAAACGCCCTACTTACTGCATACTCAACCCCGATTTTCGGCGACCTTACCAAAGCCCAGAAATACTTCAACGGTGCTTTTGTGTTAATATTTTCTCGACATGCGCCTTTCATAGCAACTTCTGCGAGCATCAGCGCGTCTCTTGTCCGGCACGTTGCTTGTCAGCGTCCTCCCACTTCTGCGTTAGCCGAAGCCATCCCCTGCCCTCCGTGCCGCTCATCGGCCGAAGGCGCTCCCTCCCAAGCACCTCTTCAGTCCACCCGCGCGGCGGCTCGAGCGGTTCCTGAAAAAAAAAGGCGCGGTTGTCGCGGCCTTCTGCACGGGCACGTGCGACCAAACTCGTGTACACGTCCATGGCATCAGAGCTGTTGTAGCTGTGAAGTGGATTAGCCTCCACGAAGGACAGACATTGGCAAGTGTTGCTTGCAAGTATTCATCGTCCGGAAAAGTACAGCATAGCAGTACGCTCATGCTGGCGCGATGCTCTTCACGTACGTCTGAACGCGCTTTGAGTGCAGCTACAGCCATGCGGTCAGTGACGTCACTGTTGCCTTCGCAGAAGAGGTCCCATGCTGCGTCGCAGTAATCTTGACCGTAGACTTGCAGCCCTCGGTGTGGAATGACGAGAAGGATGTTATGCTTTTGTTGACATTGATAGTGCGGTAGTCAGGTAAGTTGATGAGAAAAAAAGAGAATGATTACCGTCAAGTGGTGCAAGTGAAATTACAAAATTGACAGTGGGAAGACAAACAAGTCCTAGCGGATTTCACTCGAAAAGAGGGAGGGAGGTGCGGCTACCATTAATGTTATATCCTAGAGGCATATGAAGGGCCGTAACAGGCGCAGGTCGTCGAGCGCCGGGATATATTTTCGTTTTGGAGCATGGACGCGCCTCTCCAACGTCTTTTATCCTTAACAAGCGTTGGTCTCTTCACCCAAAATACATTCCATCCAGAAGTCCACTGAGGCAACAACAAAAGGAGCGGCAAAAGGTCGGTTTGGATGGCATGTGTGACCAAAAAGCGACATTTTCTTTTTCAAAAATTGGTATCGCTCAATCATACCATTCGCCCACCGGTCTCACGCTCCTCGCTGCGTTTTGGGTGTGTCCCGCTATGAAGCGCCAGATCTAGCAATGGCCAGCGCGCAGTCGATTACTGGGTTTCCAATGCTTACTCTGTGGCTGCCTTCTGTAACCTCATGGCTCCCGGTTTAGATCATGTCGAAGTAGCAGATGAGTTTTTCTGGCTTGCTGCGTGCTCTTTTAGCGGATGGTGTTGAGTTCCCGCTCTTTCGCCTCTTGCAGCCAAGTCCATGTCTGCTCCAGCAAGCCCCGAAAGTGGGCGACCTGGTCGCCGCGACCTTCCTTGCGCGCATCCGCAATAATGGCTGCGTAGATACAAGCAGCCTGGTGGCCGTGAGATCTAGGGAATAAGTGAGCTCGCGCCGAAAACCCTTCTCCTATTTCCATAGCACTTACACGGCAATGGTATCAGAGCGACTCAGAATCATGTGCAAGCCAGCGCGTTGCTCGTCGCGCAGGCGCACGGGATCTTGGAGAACCTGTCGAGCGATGCACCAGGCCTTTTCGGCCTCGCCTTTGCGGTGGAAGTACCAGGCCGCGTCGCAGTAAATTTCATCCATGCGAGAGCCGGCTGAGGGTACTTGGTCTGGCATGTCGGGGATGGTGTGCTGGTGTTGGTTGTGTGGGTATGTGGTGACAAAAAAGAGGCAGAGGCGAGAGGTTGGTGGTCATGGTCAAGTGAGACGGTGGGTTTGGAAGGACAGGTCAACTTGGAGAGACATTGTAAGGATTCATATTTGAGATCAACTGTGCGGTTTATTGTGCAACCTAGCACTCCTTGCCCTAGAGATGAACCGGTCTTTCTGAAGCCCTTTGATCCTCTAAATTCTCAGTAGTTCGCAGTCTCCCATGTCTTGCGCTCCTTTGCCTCCTGCAACAACGTCCGCGCCTTCTCCATCAAACTGCGAAAAGTGGCATGGTGGTAATGACCGCCCTTGAGGGCATCTGCGATAGTATTCGCATATATCATGACAGCTGAGCTATGAAGTATAATGAGCTGCCGTCACCCACAACGATCTCATATTGAGTAAAGAAGTGTTTACGAGGCCGAGTCGATGAAGCGGCTCAGGAGCATATGTAAGCTAGTGCGGTGGTCGTCAGGAACAAGCGAGCGGCGTAGAAGACTTTCTCCGTGTCGCCTTCGGTGGGTGCGCCAAACACATTTGCAGCGAATTTCAGTCTGGCATAAGGGGTCCCAGATGGGTTGGCAGGTCACTTGTAAGATGTTGTCGTGGTATGAGTTGTTTCTGGTGCTCACGAACGAGACTGGAGAAGCTGAGGTTGGTCGCAGTGAAGCTGGAGGTTGAGAAGCTGCAGGCCGTGAAGTCGGTGGTTGTGAATAAGACGCGGAGGCTCAAAGACGTGTCGATTTGACGTTTCGTTTGGTCTTGAGTGAGGCATTTCCTACGCAACCTACGTGTAAACAGCTCTGGAGCGTGCACTCCTCCTCTTTGGATCTTCTTCTTTTCATCCTTTGGGCTCGTCTACTTGTCTGTTTGAAAAGCCCACTCCGCAACGACTATCTCTCATCCAAAAACCACCTGATCAAAAGTCTCTACAAACAACTTCACCTCCTCTTCCGTGTTATAGTGCACCATCGAAAAACGTATGATGCCGTGCTCGCCCGCCTGCAGCACGTCATCCAGCAGCCTCTTGCTGTAAAAATGCCCCCACCTAAATGCAAAGTTGGACTCCTTCTCCACAGCCTCGACCACCTCCTTCGAGCTCCTGCCCTTGACAATCCAGCTCACAGTCGGCACACGCTTCTCGCGGTCTCCCTCGGGGACACCAAAGATGGTGATGGCTTCAGGCTTGGAGCGCAGGTAGTCGAGCAGGATACTCTGCAAACGCTCCTCATGGGCGGCAATGTGCTCGCCCACTTGCTCCATGTAGGCCGCGACGACGGGAATCGACGCTGTGAGCTCGTAGTTGGAACCTGCCAGCCCCAGCTTTTGCTCTAGCGTCTGCGACGGGTTGAAAAAGTGTCCAAGCGAGCGGACGGACGCTTCGTGTGCTCCACGCCGCCCGTACAGCAGCGACACGTGCGGCCCGTACACCTTGTACCACGAAAAGGTGTAAAAGTCGACACCGAGGGCGCGCATGTCGAGGCGGCCGTGCGGCGCGTAGGCCACGCCGTCAACCTGGAAGCAGGCTCCAGGGACCGTATGCACAGTGTCTGCGAGAGCGCGGATGGGCTGGATGGTCCCAAGGATGTTGGATGCGTGCGTGCAGGTCACGAGCCTGGTACGGGAGGAGAGAAGCGGTACCAGGGACGAAGGCGTGAGTATTGGACTTTTGGTCCCAGGTGGTACAGTCCACCATTTGAGCGTCAGAGAGCGCGCGGCGGCTAGGGCAACCCAGGGAGCAATGTTGGCTTCGTGATCCAAGGCCGACACAATGATTTCGTCGCCTGGTGAGAAGTCGAGAGCCTCGGAGAGGTTGCGAAGAAGCTGAGTTGTCGAGGATCCGATGACTGGAGTTTGGTTAGAGACTGGTTGTTCCAAAGGGCAGCTGGTCCATATTTCGAGTTTTTTGCGAGGACCGAAGAATATGGAGGAAAACAGAGAAAAAAATCCAAGGGCTAGTTGTGATGGAAAGCGCATTACCAACTTCATCAGGGTCTACATTTATGTATTTAGCAGCAGCTGCGACTCCCTGAGAATATTTCCTAGTCGACTCCTGACCCACAGCATAGCTGAACGGCATCAGTAACCAGACAGATAGCATTCTGCGGTAGAAGGCTCTTTACCTAGCTCCTAGCTGCACATTGGTAGTCGTAAGATACGATACAATGCTGTCTCAAATCAGCTTATACGAAGAGATGCGTGATAAGTCTCAATGGCCTTACGAGTCGACGACATCGCCCAAAATCTGACTTCCGCCAGCATTGTCGAAAAACAGCTGCTTTTGCTTGAGTGCTGGAAACTTTTCCCTTACCGCGGTAACATCAAAGGTTGACGACATGCTGGGCTGACGTGACGAAGAAAGAGAGATGTTGGATGCCATGACGGCAGCAGGATGAGAAAGTCTATATAAGGGTCTACCCACTTTCCAATTGAGGTTAAGTGCGGGGTTGCGCCCTATGCGGCTTTGACCAGATTGTACCGAACCGCCAGCACAAGCTACACATCTTGATCGTTCTCCGATAATCGTCCTTTCAGTTTTGGTGATTGCTCGGACTGAGTGAGGCCACATCTCCTTATCGCTTCGTCGGATGTTTCCGAACATCCGAACACGGAGAAAGGCGCAGGAATGGAGCCCCGTTATGGCTGGTAGGCCCACATTGCTATGGCTGTCGCAGGCGACGAAGTAGACTTGTTTTCGATTTTGAAAAAATCAGCTGGCAAGCCTCTCACTCCTCCTACTGTGTTTGCGGCGGTAGCAATCGTGCGTTGAAGCTGGGCCGTCCTTCTGCCGCACGAGTGACAATTGTGGGCATGGCCGGAGTTAGACCAGAAGACTGAGCGGCATTGGAAGATCCGGATTTGGGTTCGGATGTGTTTCCAGACTTTATATCAAGTCGGACTCGTCAAACGGACCAGGAAGGGGACGATAGAAGTTGATGCCGGCGGGGTGGTCCGAGCGCAGGTCCTCACATCGCGCGTCAACCAACAACGCGTCGCCCGCAGCCAGGTCGCCAGCCAGGAGCATGGACGACATTGATATCGAGCAAGACAACGAAGCCTTTGCTATTCCTGCGCTTTGGCGATCCTCGAGGTTCGCGCTGCCCGACCTCGAGACGGCATCCACCCTTTTCCCTGAGCCGGAGCTGGACAGTGAGTCACTGTCGCATCCCACCAGTCGCAACTGCTGACGCGCCCAGTCAACCGCATCAAGGTTGATAACCCATATGCTCCGCCAAAGGAACCCCAATATGATCTACGGCTCCCAGACGTCGATACCTTTCAGTATGGTCCCCTGGAGGACCTTGACTCCATCCAAGAGTCGACGCTGTCGTCGTTGCCAACTTCGCAACCCGAAGAAACCGAGACGTTGGAAGAGGACATCTGGAAGATAGCCACGGACCTTGGACCCACGCATCGCGACATAACATTCTACACTTGGGAATCCTTTGAAAAGCCCGGATCCAGAGAGCCCGGCCATGGCTATCTCGCCGAGGCAGGCCCCGAGGCTTTTGACGAGGCTATTGTCCAGGCCAAGGATACCGCGCAACCTGTGCCGTCGGGACAAGTTGTGCGGACAGATGTTGTCTTGAAGTCTTTGTTCAACCTAGGTCTAGGACGGTCGTCAGTGCTCTTCAAATACGACCACGATGGCAATACCTTTCTGCCGGCGATTCGCGACGCGCGAGTCTCCGGACTGAGCCAGCAGTCCGCCCAGAGTCTGATCCATCAATTTGTGGAGGGCGGCTCCACATTACGCTATCTCAGAGACTTTGCCGAAAAGACTTTCAAGTCCACTCAGGCATTTCCCTCGCAGGTAGCGTTGGCAAAAGCAGTAGGGACCATCATTTCCGTTATGGAGGACCACCTTGGAGACCAGCGAGCATGTATCCTCAGTTTACTACAATTACAGCAGCTCCTGCAACGTCCACACCGGATCTTGGCCATCGTCCGACATTTGATCGAATCTGCCAAGTTTTCGAGGTCGAACGAGGAGATGATATCGGTGCTATACTGGAGGGTCCAGGAAATGGAGCAAGAAGATCCCTTTCTCAGATCCATTTTCCAGGAAATTTTGAAGAGTGTGACAGAGCCTTGGCTCGAGTTCGCCGCCGAGTGGGCTGGTCTTCGCCACGCCATGAAAACCGAGTTCACCCGTGAGACTGTTAGGGACACTTTTGTACAAATCGAGGAGCCCGCAGAAGATGGACCTGACATCGTCGAACACACGTACCTAGCAGAGCACATGCCTGCATTTGTGTCTGACGAGGATGGCCGCATGGTATTTGAGACGGGGAAGAGTTTGCGCTTCTTGGAACAACACCATCCTCAACATCCCCTCTGCAAGCCACGCTCAGTAGGCGTCGAGCCACCATCTTTGGAATGGAAGTTTGGTTGGGAGGATTTGGAGGTCATTTCCGCCAAGGCCATGAAGTACCAAAAAGATCTTCTGGACGCCGTCGTACAGTTTGGCTCAACTCGACCAGAAAGTGCGCTCGGTACGCTGGACGAACGTTCTGTAGAACCGCCCGTACTAACATACCCGGGATACGAACGAGAACTTCAAGAGACCATGGAGCTTTTCGATCAAGCCCCCCCAACCGAGGAGGTCCATGGTTCGACAAATCTACAGCGGCTCGTCCTCGCCTGCATTTCCAGCACCTCCACTGCGGACAACATGCACAATTTTGCGCCACCGCTCTCTCTCACACCATCCCTGTCCCTGACACCTCTATTCCTCGCTCAAGCCCGTCTCGTCAATGCCACCACTCTCCGACTCTTCTTCCAATCACATCATCTCCGCCTGCACATCTCACTCCAACGAGAATACCAACTCCTCGGCGATGGCGTCTTCATGTCGCGTCTGACAACAGCGCTCTTCAGCCCCGAGCTCGAAACCGCAGAGCGACGGCGCGGCACCGTTAGAACCGGTGCCCCCATGGGTCTCAAACTGGGGACACGCTCAATCAAATGGCCGCCGGCCGGCTCTGAACTGCGACTGGCGCTCATGGGCGTGCTGAGCGAAAGCTACCAATCCTCGCAGCTCTACCGCCGTTGGCAGCAGCAGCAGCAGCAGCAAAATGCGGCCAGATCCCACTCGAATCCCCGCGAGACTCCGGATCTCCCTGGTGACCTCTCTTTCTCCATCCGCAAGCTCTCGCAAGAGGACATCGACAAGGTCATGGACCCACACTCGTTATACGCGCTCGACTTTTTACGGCTGGTCTACGCGCCCCCACCGCCTCTCCACCTCGTCCTCACGCCGCCTATACTCGAAAAGTATGACCAGTGCTTCCGCCTGCTGCTGCGCCTGGCACGCATGCTCTTCGTCGTTACGCACCAGCTGCCGCGGCACGAACGCACGTCAAAAGTAACAAGCACAGCAATTATCTTCCGACACGAAGCTCACCACTTCGTCACCTCCATCGCGGCCTACTTCTTCGATGACGGCGTCGCCGCCGCGTGGGCGCGCTTCGAGACCGAGCTCGACGGCATCGAGCGCCGCGTCCTTGCGTCCTCACCCTCATCCTCCACCACCGTCATTATGGGTCTCGAGGGTCTCGAGTCCCTGCGCGCCGCCCACGACGCCACGCTTGACGCGGTGCTCTTTGCGCTGCTGCTCCGCCGCCGCCAGCGCCCCGTCATGCGCCTGCTCGAGGACATATTCGCCGCTGTGCTGCAGTTTGCAGCGCTGGTCGGCGATGGCGGTGACGGAAGAGGAAGAGACACCGGAGCAAAAGAAACAGGACCAGGATCAGGAGCAGACGTAGCAATCACGGCGACGGCGACGGCGAAGGCGAAGGCAAAGGCGAAGGCGAACGAAGCCGAAGTCGCAGGCCAGATAGCTGCCCTCCACGCGACCTTCCGCGCCAAGCTCGCCGTCTTCGTCAGCGTGTGTAGGGGTCTGGTCGGCAAGCGCGCCCCTGGGTCCTCTGCCTCGTCTGCTTCGGCTGCCACGACGAGTGGCGGTAAAGCGAGCGTGAGTGGCACGGGGAGCGGCGGTAGCTCAGGCGCAAGGCAGCGGATGGTGGGGGCGGGGAGAGGTG
>JAIFKG010000142.1:0-13361 GCA_020351975.1 Phyllosticta ampelicida | reverse complement strand
ATTCCATCCTCCTCCCCTCATTTCCCCTCGCCCGCAACGCCCCTGGCGACCCTTTCCCACGCCCTGGCCACCCAGCCTTCGCCCTCCTCCCTGACACGGCGCCAATCGGCGCCATGGACCGTCCTGACGGCGCTCTCGACGTGGCGGTTCCAGCGGTCCTTTGCGACGTCGGCGAGGCTGCCGACGCGCTCGCGCGCCGACGGCGGCACGTAGGCGGGCTCGGGGTCGTAGACGCTGCGCAGCAGCGCGTGCGAGTCGCGCAGCGCGAGCGATTGCTTGAGCCGCGTGGCGTGGTGCATGCGGATGCTGAGGTAGAGGAGCGACGAGGTGAGGGTTAGGCCGGAGAGCTGTAGGGAGTTAGCTGGGTGGGTGGATGTGCATGTGGTTGGGTCAGGGGAGGGAGCAGAGTGGGCGTACGTAGCCGGTTACGAAGCCCATGGCTGCTTGCGATTTGTGTTTGCTTGGTTGGCTGGTGGAGGTAGGGTGGGAAGACGGTTTGGGGTTTGCCTCGTCCGAAGAGGCTCGTGGCGCCGAAGTTGAAAATGTGGCAATGCGGACTGTTGGTGTCGGGTTGCAGCGCGGCGGCGTTGTGTCTTTTTAGACGCGCTGTGGTGGGTGGATAGTCGGTTATCGAAGTCGACAATCGAGAGATAGGTACATAAGCATGGATTAGGAGTATCAGGAAGGCAGCGACGGCGACAACGACGGCGGTGTAGCAGGGGTGGAAGAAGAATCGAATTTTTCTTTTCTCTTCTTTTTCAGTGGATCCCTTTTTCAATCTCTGCTGTTTCCCAAGAGGCAAGGCGTGTTGATCGACGGAGATGATGTTAGGATTTTTGACTGCTCCTCCTCGCTCGTGCTCGGAGCTGCCTCTGCGGTTTCAAAGGGTCTATAGGGTCTATTGCTCTTGTGTACCTGCTCGTCGAGAGTGAGACGGACACGAGCCACGCAGACCCTCGGTCGTGCTGCGATTCTCGCTGGGTCTGTGTGCCTGAACACCGGACACCAAGGTATCCGTAGGTGGTTGCTGCTGGCCGTTGTGGGCGGCGTGCAGACGTGGGTGGCCGCGGAGGTTGGACTCTGCTGTCCCCTGTCGATTGCGATTCACAGTCCTCGGCGATCGTGCGGTGATTGATATGGCCCCCGATCTCTTGGCGCGAATTTGTCCGACCACCGCCGTCGACACAGCTCCATCGTGATATCCCAATACCTTACCCTCCGGTCCCCAATTCCACCTTTGCGAGCCACAATTGCAAGCCGTGCTGTGCATACTGTCGCCGGCTTCAGGGCATCGCCAATTGTGTGCCGCATCAAAACGTACTGGTCGCCTTCGCAACCTCGTCCAAATATTTCCCTCGCTTCAATTCGCTGCACCACCTCCGCCGCTCACCGCGGTAGCCGCGCATCTATCTCCTCGACCGCCTCCTCGCCTTCCTCTCCCCCACCATGGTCGGCGCACGGCACAACTACCGCCACCTCTCGCGCTCCAGTGCACATCGGCAGGCGCTGCTGCGCAACCTGGTGACGTCGTTGTTCGAGCACGAGACCATCACCACGACATGGCACAAGGCCAAGGAAGCGCAGGCGCTGGCTGACAAGTTGGTCACCATGGCCAAGAAGAACACCAACGCCAGCCGGTCAAAGGCGCAGTCGATATTCTATGTACGTGTGGCTGTCAAGTGCGGGTTGGAGGACGTGAACATGTGAAACTCAAATGCCCGAATAAGTGGCATGTGCTGGGACAAGGAAGAACATGCGAGCATTTGGATGGGATTATTGGGAGAGCAGAAAGTCACGAGATTGGCGGATCCAGCTCCACGGCCTCCCTAGCTCCGCAGTGCGAACAGTCCCGCCATGGCGCCCTCACTAACAGCACCCTCGCGCCCACAGAAACCCGAGCTCCTCGACAAGCTCTTCGGCCCCATCCGTGAGCGCTACGCCACGCGACCGGGCGGCTACACGCGCGTGCTACGCATCGAGCCGGAAAAGGAAGACCAGGCGGCCTCGGCGATCCTCGAGCTGGTCGACTCGCCCAAGGACATGCGCTTCGCCATGACGGCCAAGGTCGTCGCCCGCCAGCGCGCCGAGGGCCTCCCCGAGACGCCCCTCACGCGTCAGAATTTGGACAAGGTTATGAGGTACCGCGGCGAGCAGGGCAAGGCCGATTTTGAGGACATGGTTAAAAAGTTTAAGAAGCTGACGGCGGCCGGCAACGAGGTTAAGGAGGTCGTTAAGAAGAAAGTTTATCCCGATCCGTTGAAACCGCAGCAGGGCAGGAAGGGCCCGAAGTGGAGGTTTGGTTAGTGGGGTGTTCAGGATGCATGAAAGTCCTGCTTTTGTGACGTATCATAAACGGCGAAGGAGTCGGTACAAGGATTCCCATTAAATGAAGCTCTGCGTCAAAATGAAAAGAGATACTTGGCAGCGCTGGGATAGACATGGGACATTATGATACTTTCTCCGTAAACCACCACATCAGCACCCAGTCAAATTATGCAATCACCAGTCCTGGAAGCTCAAACTCCTCAGACAGCACAGGGCCATATCAACAGTTTCACGCCCCGCCATTCCAAGCTCCTGCTCTGCCACGCTCTGCCACTCTCCTCACAACAACCCCGGAATTACCGCCCTCCTCCCCTCCAACTTGTCCTCCCCAAACTTTTCCGCATACCACCTCCTGCCCGCAAGAGCCCTCGGCAACATTGTCGAGATCTCATTGAGCAAAAACGCTCTGGCCGGGACGCAGCTCCATCCGCCAACCCACCAAAAGGCGGCCCACTCGACCCACTCACAAAGATAATGTGCATACAGCACCCAGCCAAACAGCCCATTCTTCGGGATCATGTACACCTTATCCACGCTCGTCTTAGCACACTCGCGGTCCACAGCCGCATCGTCGACGGGTTTGCCATCGGCGCGGAGGCGCTCGACAACGGCCTTGCGCTGGCGGCGGGCGGCGGCGCGGCGTATCTCGCGCAGGTCGTCGTCGTGGTACATGTTTGCGAGGAGGGCCCAGATCCAAAGCACTAGGGCAACCTCGGCGTGGTAGAGGTGGCCGGCCCAGTCTTGTGGCGTGCGCGGGCCGTGACCGCCCAGCCAGCCGCCCAGCGAGACGGCGTTGCAGAGCTGGAAGGCGATGGCGCTGGCCCAGACGAGCGGGTGGATGGGTGACATGCTGGGGTTGAGGATGAGCGGGGATAGGATGGCCCGGTAGATGTAGTGGACGGTCTATGCTGTGTGTTAGATCTTTCTTGTCCATGTTATTCTTCGGGGAATCGATGAATGGCTTGAGGTAAGGAGGAAGGGATGGGGAAGAGAAGAGCAACACTCACGAACATGCCCGCCATGGTCCAATTGCCCCACGGCAGCGGCTCGTCCAGCCCCAGCTCTCGCGGCAGACTCCACATGATGTACAGCAGCGTGATGAAGCCCGGAATCTCCATCGTGAACCATGCCCACTTGCCGGGCAGGTTCCAGCGCGAGTCGATCGACGTTTTGCCTTGCGGGTAGAAGTCGGTCACCCATTGGATCGCCGTGACCTATTCAAATGCGTGTCAGCTCGTCATCCCACCAACTTTAGAGAAACTTCTTTCAATTCATACATTGAAATCACGACATGGCGCCAAACGCCGCTACCGCAATCAAAACATACGTACCACGGGGAAGAGCTGCCACGCCCAAACCAACAGCTCCCAATTCTCGCGCGTTGGAGGCAGCCAGCCTTCTACGATTGCCATCTTGTGACTTTGATCGCCCTCTTCTCTTGCTCCTCTGGCTTGGTCGACTCTTCTGCCTCTCTGGAGGCTGAGAGGCTCTCCGCTGCTCGAGCCTGTTGAGCTTCGCCTGTGCTGTATCGTCCTATACCTTCTGCCGTCCACCTATTTTCTTGTAGCTTTCTGTTCGAGCACCGCAATCGTGCTTGTGATGCGTTCAGCGTCGTACTCGAGTCCGCTTGTGTCGTGTCGTGTCGTGTCGTGCGGGGTCGGGTGAGACAGGGTCGCGTTACGCGTCGCGTCGTATCCAGCCAGCGTCCAGCCGTTTCAACAATGTACGAAGCGGATATTTGCGCGAGAGTTCGCTGGCTCCTTGGAGTTGTCGCCCTTGTGAACGCTTGCAGCTAACAAGCTTCGATCAGCTGCAGTCGCTGGGAATCCGTCGGCTGCAACAGACGGCGAAGAAATCGGATGGAAAAGCAGTTCGCAGTTGACCAGAGGTCAGATCAAGCTTCCAGGTTCGGGGAGGATGTCTGGGCCCGACGTCTAGTGCGGTAGCGCGGTAGTGCGGTGATGCCGTGGTGCGGTGATAGTAGTGGTGGCCGCCGGCAATCCATACATGCCAATACGAATCCATGTCGTCATTATTGGCGGACATACGGAGCGGTCGGTCGGGCCGTCGCCGAAGTCCCAAAAGCCTGTGTCGATCACGCCGTCCCGCTGTTTCCGATCGAACGTCGACCCCTGATCTGATCTCACGCCGCCTCTCGCTGCTCCGGTCTGCTCACCTCTGGCCTCGTTCGTGTGGGGTTACGGCTGTTTTATGCACGTGGTTCAGGTACATCTACACCTTATTGATCCTCAGTTGTTTTCTGATTGGCTGCTCCTCAGAAAAAGCAGCCGTAATTATCATCATTTAGGCTGCGAGATCCTCTCCTAAACACCTGGGAAGGCACCAACAAGATGCAAAAGCTGCGTAGACGATTGTTATTCCTCCCATGGTCCCCACCCCAGAATGTAAATAGTCCCACAGCCCACCTTTCCAAACGCTCTTCGTGGTATACGCTGCGCCGCATCGAAAGATCCTGTAAACATGACTCCTATCAATCCAAACACCAGCACTTAGTCATCCTCGGACCTGCAGCAATCCAACAGTTGCGCCCTTCGTCACCCATTACCCCAATCTGTCAGCACTAGCTCTTGACCGCTGTCCGTCCGCCATTCCGATCGGTACTCAAACATGCTCATGTCCTCGTGCTTCTAATAGCATTGGAAAGCTGTGTCAACGAATGGTTCAAAACGCCCAAGAGGAAAAGAGAAGAAAAAAACAGCTTGGTAAGAGACAAGCCTGGGTATATTGCATCGTGGCCACCTACATCAAGCCGCCCAGCACAACCTTCCCCACGCCGGCTATTTCGCTCTTCGCCCCGGCGCGACTGGCGTCTTCGAATTCTCGCACTACACCTGCAACGATGATCTTGCGTATCCGGGCGTCGGCTTTGGCAAAGAGTTCGCCAACTCCCAGACCGCACGCCTCGGGTCCGTTGACGAGGTTCATTATTTTGGTGTAACAGTCGATTAGAACGTCGCACAGGGTCGAAAACGTCTCAAAAAAGTCGGGGTCGAACGGCAAGCTGGGCGTCAGTAAATGCGAGTATTCTTCTCCGGGGCTAAGGTGGTCTCCATGGTCAGTTCCAGGGAAAGATAGTTGTGACGCGTTGGAGGACGTGTCCCCCAAGCCTTCGGGCAGCATGAGATCCGTCGCTGAACTTTGCCGGCGGCCCTTGGCGGCACCTGATGCTGCGTGCATGCCCCTCTTGAACATGCCCGCAACACGCCCGCGACTCAGACTACTAGGCGCATTACCGTCTGGCGGATGCAGTGTTTGGTATGCCTCAAATTCCATGAGGAGGGCGTTCAATGCACGCAGGTATTCGGCGGCGCTTTGGGAGTTCATGTCCAGGATGGTCGGGATTGAGAATCCGAGCAAGAGGTAGTTTGTCGCACGGCGGGCGAGATTGCGCGGCGAAAAGTAGGGTAGCTTATTAAGGTCGGCTTTGTTGAAGAGGAGGGTGTTGAACCAGTATACGCGTCCATCATGTCTGCGTTTGTTGTTAGCGAAGTGACAAGCCGGTCTCGGATGGAGGTCCTACGCTTTTCTCAGGTAGTCCAGAGTCGATATGCGCTTGGAGGATAGGTCGTGAATGTGTTGGTACAAAGCGTGGGGATTATGTCCGCCGCTGGAGGGAACTTGCGAGAGGTTGGCTGAGCCGCCCAAGCTGCCACTCTTACCCCCAAAGGTGGCGTTGGAGGCCGAGGTGCCTGGAGGACGATCCCACTGCGATGCCGGAGTCCCGGAGGCCATGTTCCTAAAGTCGGCGTCTAGGCCGTAGTCGTGAGATTTCTGGCGACCGCGTCTGAAGTGGTGAATTGAGAGCTTGGACGAAGAGGCATTGGAGGCCTTTTCGGTTGAGAGGGAGGCGACAAGGTGTGGTCGTGTGGGGAGGTGGTCCTTGGTCTCTGCGCTGGTGCAGGAATTGGAGGAAGAACGGATGGAAGCGGAGCGGCGGAGGCTGGAGCCCAGATCGGAGATGGACGAAGCAAAGCTGTGGCGGTTCTTCTTGGACGGCGAAAGCGAAACGGAGTGGGGGGCGTCCGACTCGTCGATGGTGGGCGGCAGCGGCGTGGTGGATCTGTGGGGGATGGGCGTCTGGCTGCGCGACGAAGGCTCGCTACTGGCGGCGGCCTTGCGCGACGAGCGCGAGCGGTCGCGACGGAGAATCGACGGTTTTCGCGGGAGCAAGCTGTGGGCAAGATGAGAGGGTTTGAATTGGGAAGAAGATGAGGAGGGCATGATGCCATCCTTCAGCGCCGTCGCAGGGAGCATGCAACAGGCCGTCCAGTCAGACGCGGCTGGGCTGGGTCTTCAGGGCTGCGCAGCGAAATCCAGGGGGTCAGTCTGGTCTTGCTCTGGCTGTCTGGCTGTCTGGCTGTCTGGCGCGCTGGCTCTGGCTCTCTCGCTCTCTGGCCTCTCGCTCTCTGGCTCTCTGGGCGACGCTGGTCGGGTCGGCGACGGGCGGGCTGGCGACTTTGGACGGCGGGCGCTTTGATGTACGGCTACATGTCTGTCCTTTTGGCTTGTTGCTATAATTGCGTGGCAGCTGGAGCCAATTTGCCTCGCGGCCAAAGCAGCTGCTAGGCCTGGCGATCACGAGTTCGAGCGCGACGCTCCGTCCGGCGAGCCCGCCCTGCCCCCGGCTGCGACCGATCCCTCTCCTCCGCCCTCCACCATGGAGTCTGGCCGATCTGGAGATAACTACCATGGCTGTGCGTCTCGACCAGTCCTCCAAACCGCATTCTCCCCGCTGACCGCGCAGTCCCTCCCCGAATATGTGCCCAAGCCTGGCGACTGGCCCGTCGACCCCCAGCACGACGTCCCTGTAGACCAGCATCGCATTTGGATTGACGGCTGCTTCGACTTTAGCCACCATGGTACGTTCCGAGCCCCTCGACTTTCCAGTTCCCCGGAATCAAGCTGACAACTGCCAGGCCATGCCGGCGCAATGCTGCAGGCTCGTCAGCTCGGCAAGGAGCTACTGGTTGGCGTGCACTCGGACGAGGCCATCCTCGAAAACAAGGGTCCCACCGTCATGACCCTCAAGGAACGGTAGCTCTGCCCCGCTATGTCGCGCTTCCATCGACTGCTGACCTTTTCAGCATCGCCGCCGTCGACGCTTGTCGCTGGGCTACCAAGTCCATCCCCCACGCTCCCTACGTCACCTCATTACCTTGGATCTCACACTATGGCTGCAAGTTTGTTGTTCACGGCGACGACATTACTTCCGACGCTTCGGGCGAAGACTGTTACCGCTTTGTCAAGGCCGCCGGTCGCTTCAAGATCGTCAAGCGGACGCCGGGTATTTCGACGACTGATTTGGTGGGGCGCATGCTGCTATGCACCAAGACACACTTTATCAAGAGCTTTGACAGGGCCCTGTCGGGAGATGAGGGAAGCGGCAGTGAAGAGGAGCGCAAACAAGCCGGTGAACAGATGAGGGAGAGGATTGAGGCCTATTCGTCAAATGAGACCGGCCTTGAGCCAGGCTCTGAAGTCTGGATGTGGCATCAAGGTGTCGAGAGCAAAACGGCTGAACCCAGCGGAGCCAGTGACGATGGCAAGTGCACCAAGATGGTCGACGGTATCGCTCCTAAGAAGGGGCAGCGAGTCGTCTATGTGGACGGCGGATTCGACCTATTCTCCTCAGGCCATATCGAATTCCTTCGGAGCGTTGTTGAAAAGGAGGAGGCAGAGGGCCGGCAACGGGGCTGGTACAGTCCAGAGGCTACGCAACAGCGCATATCAGAGACGGGATCCGACTATGGCCCCGCATTCGTGGTTGCAGGTGTCCACGACGACCAAGTCATTAACCACTGGAAGGGTGTCAACTACCCCATTATGAACATTTTTGAGCGCGGCCTCTGTGTTCTCCAATGCAAGGTTTGTTAATTTTTCATCCCCATTCAGAGGTGCTAACGACCGCAGTACATATCTGCCGTCGTTTTTTCCGCACCTTTTACTCCGACATGCTCCTTCCTGAACTCTTTGCCGTACGGCCTTCCCAATGTCGTCTATCACGGACCCACTTCCTTTATGCCATCGGCGGAGGATCCGTACGTCGACGCTAAGAAGTTTGGCATCTTTCAGGAGATTCCCTCGCACGACTTTTCGCATGTGAACGCCGGCGAAATCGTTGGTCGCATCATGCGCAGTCGAGCCCAGTATGAGGAGCGCCAGCGCGTCAAGGGCGTCAAGGGAATCGGAGAAGAAGCTGTTCGTCGGCGAGAAGAGATGGAAAGGGAAGAGAGTGCAAAAGCGGCCGAACGAGAGGCATTGAGGCAAAGTAAGGCGTAACATATGACAAGATCAACTTGAGCGAGTGGGCGAACTTATCTTATGAGCAATACCGACGGCACGGCATTGTAGGGAGATTCAACAACTGTGGAAGCATTCAACATATTCAGGGAGAATTGGTTGTTCGGAGCGTAGATACCATGAACTGTCGCACTCGGCTTGCAAGACATTAAAACACCGTCATCATTATCATCAACAACACATTCGGCGACAGCGGCATTCGAACATGAAGCTCAGTCCCCGAGAGCAGCGTCATTACGACTTTAGGAAACCCGTTTCCGACCAATGCCCCATCCGATCTCGGACAGTCTTCATCCCGAGGCGGCCGCTGGTGGTCCCCTTGTTCCCCGGCCCCCGCAACACCGTCGACGTCAAAAGCTCCAAGCTCGACCCCGCCATCCACTTCCCCAGGTGTCGACACGGCTCCGGGCGTCTCTTTGCGTGAAGGTCATCACCACCAGGCATTGTTTGAGATTACGGGAACTATTTCCCGTCTGTATTGGATTATCTTGTATTTTTAAGAGCTGATTTCCCTTTCTTATCATTTATCTGATCTTTAGACGCGCGTGTGAAGAAATAGGCGCAGTTTCCAACCGCATTTGCATTTTTTCTGTCCACGTTTGAGGACGTACCTTAGAGTCTCTGCTCCATTCTGGTTTGAAGCCTACTCCCATCAATCCACGAGAAAAGACAACATGGCCGACCCAAAGGATTTGCCGTATAAGATCACAGACTTGGAAGCCAGCTTCAACACCAACAATACCACGCCGCCCTCCAACAGCTCCAACACACTTCTTAAGCCGCCGCCAACCTCATCACCGCCAGCCACCAAACCACCACTTTCAACGCTTCTCTCCTCATATGACTTCGAAACTGTCGCCTCCAAGACCCTCGACCCCAAAACATGGGCCTTCTACGCCTCAGCAGCAACCGACCAAATCACGCGCGATGCCAACCGCACCAGCTTCGACCGCATTTGGTGGCGACCACGCGTTCTCCGGAACGTCTCGCGCGTCTCGACAAAAGCACGCATGCTAGGCCGGGACATCGGGCTCCCCCTCTTCGTCAGTCCAGCAGCAATGGCGCGCCTGGTGCACCCTGACGGCGAACGAGCCCTCGCAGCAGGCTGCGCCAGCCGAGGCGTTGGGCAATGCATCAGCACAAACGCCAGCTTCCCGCTCGGCGAGATACTGGAAGCGTGCGGAGTGGCCAACGGCACGCCGCCACCCCATCCCATCTTCTTCCAGCTCTACGTCTCAAGGGACCGCGCCTCGACGGCCTCGCTCGTCCGCTCGCTCCCCCGCGCTGCCATCGCCGGCCTCTTCCTCACCGTCGACGCGCCTGTCGCGGGCAAGCGCGAGGCAGACGAGCGCGTCGCCGCGCCCGCCAACCTGGCGGCGCCAATGAGCGGCGCGCAGGCAAACAACGACGCCAAAGGCGGCGGCCTCGGGCGCATCATGGGCGCCTACATTGACGCAGGCTTGCAATGGGACGACGTGGCGTGGCTGCGCTCGCTGCGGCCGGACCTCCCCATCGTGCTCAAGGGCATCCAGAGCGCGGCCGACGCCATGCGCGCCGTCGAGGCGGGCGTGCACGGCATCGTGGTCAGCAACCACGGCGGCCGCAGCCTGGACACCAGCCCGCCGGCCGTGCTGGTGCTGCTGGAGCTACAGCGCTGCTGCCCCTGGGTGTTTGAGCGCCTCGAGGTTTTTGTCGATGGCGGCGTCCGCCGCGGCACCGATGTGCTCAAGTGCCTGTGTCTGGGCGCGACCGCTGTGGGCATGGGCCGGCATTTCCTGTACGCCTTGAATTACGGCCGGGAGGGCGTGGAGAAGTTGATCGACAGTAAGTCTTTTTGTCTCCTTCCTCTTGCATCCCCCCCCCACTCGTCTTGCCGACACGTGCGCATACTGACCGCCGATCCAGTAATGAAAGACGAAATCGAAGTCTCCATGGCCAACCTCGGCGTCAGAGACCTCAGCGAACTGCATCCAGGCCTTGTCAACACGCTCGACGTCGACCACCTCGTCCCGACGACCATCGACCATCCGTACGCCAAGTGGTCGCCGCGGAACCGCATAAGCATCCAAGCGCCGACGAAGGCTAAGCTGTAGAAGGGGCTGTTGAGCAGTAGACAATCGGTTTGGTGTAATTTGTAGAATTGGACATACCCTTGGAGTTCTTTTCATCCTGGTAGAGCATCTCCTCTCAGCTAACGTGTTTGGTCGGGTGCATGAGACACTGGTTTCCGAAGATATTATCTAGACATCGTTGCAATAGAGCAGTAGTTGACGCAAATCATCAGCGATTGGTGCCTGTGCTTGTTATTTTTGCAAACTTAGGCATTGATCTTAGACTGGTCCAGCAACTACGCCATTGGGGGGTTGTCATCGCAAGTCCAATTGACACAAGCCAAATCGAAATGTCTTCTCAGCTAATCTCACAGAAAGGGGGTTATCTTCAAACCGAATTGCAAAACACTCCCGTCGGCAACCGATAGTCTCTGGAACCGTATTGCTCCTACTCTGCTTGTCCAGGAGTCTGCTCTCCGCTTCTTGATGCAATCAACAACAAAGCCCCACACATACAGCGCAACTTTTGCCTGCTTGTACAACTTCAGGACACCCAAATTCGTCCCTGCCATATTTGCCCCTGGGCACTTGATCGCTTTAACCAGTTCCCGACACCGCAAGCCTGAGAGGTTGTTAGCAGCCAAATTCGTTGAAGATTTGAAATAACTCACTTCATGAGGTGATCCATGAAAGTTTGCAGGCTGACATCATCCGTAAATATGGTCTGAGCAGTCTGGCTGACACCACCATACGAGCCGGTAGTGTGGGTGGTGGACGGGTTGAGCTTGCTGAGCAGGAAACGGGCCTGAGATCCGCCCGCATCGCAAACAATGAAACGGGGCAGCGGGAAGCGGTCCTGGATCAACTCCTTCGCATCCTCCTTGGGCGCATCAAGCAAGATCTGGAAGTTTTCGTACCCCTCTTGGGTCTGGTAACCTTGCTTCCGCCATTCGGCAATGGTCTCGCCGTGGAAAATCAAAATGTGGAAAAAGGTGTCGAGGAGAAGGATCGTTTCAGGCATGATGGATGTGCTGTCCAGGAGGACAGGTTGGCCACCTTCATGGTCGAAGCCGTAGCTGTCGAGGGTAGGTTGAATCATGATTAGGGAGTTGCTGACGTCCTCGTGGTTAAGAACGTGTCTGTAAAAGGCAGTCTCGTCGGGCGAGTTGTTAAAGACTTGCAAGAACTGCGACCGGCGGAGGTGGAACATGAATTGAGGATAAAGGGTAAAGTTCTTCTCCAGGCGGAAAGAAGAGGGATCGTCCTTGCGATACTCGGCGAAGCGCGAGCACAGCCTGATGAGCATACGGTCCACCCAGCGAAGGACATCCGGACCATCGTCGACTTCGGCTTTAAAGACTGCTATCCGGGACATGAGGACAGCGGCAGCTTCTTGGTCGAACGACTGAGCAATCGCAGGGTCACCAGACGGTCCACTGAGGTTACGGGCGACGGTAGTGACCCTGAGGTGGTACTGACCAGACGAGTGCTGGTAGTAGGTAAGGAATTGGATCATGCCTTTTTGCGGGCCTTGCTGCATCTGGTTCGGACCGCCCTGGCTTGCAATCTCAAAGTAGATGCCGTAACTCGCACCAGGGTCGATACCGCACATTTTCCACGCGCAAGTATTGCCAATGCCACATTCGGTCTCTCCAACAGAAGCCGACTTCTTATTTTGAGATACGGCGTGACCAATCAGACCAGTGACCTTGAGTTCTTTGGTGGTGAGGACTTCCAGAGATGCGTTGAAGCCCATCAGGAGGTTGTCTTCAGCATCCTTGTCAAAGACGCGAGCGAACGACTGTTTGAACATGGACGAGGTGAAGCTATCAGTCAGAATCATGTGGCCGCCTGTGGAGTTGGCAAGTCCCTTCATTTCCAACAGACCAACCTGGTCGAGACAGCCGGCGAATATGTCAATAACGTGGCCATTGTGTGCTGTCCTCTTGGCAAGAGCATCGTAAAACTTGAGCGCCTTCTTGTAGTACTTGATGTTGTCGCGGTCAATATCGTGGTGGGAACGGATCGGCTCCCTCAGCTCGGCACCAACGACCATTCCGGGGCCTTCAGTGGCAGGGCCGCCAGTGAACAGCATCACCCTGCCTCCTGAGTTCTGGAAGGAAGTCTCCAGAAGACCAACAGCCACGCTGAGGGCAACGCCAGTGCAGCGCAGCGCGCGTTTATCATTAGCCACTGGCCAAGGATCCTTTTGCAGCTGCTCCAAAGCATTTGTCAACTGGAACTCGCACTGCTGGACGGGAAGCAAGAAGCGCGCAGCAGGGCCCGTCGGCGGAGGGGCGCGACCAGGTTGCACCTGCACACCAGGCCTCAGCCCTGGTGCCATCAAACCAAGCATCTCCTGAACTTGCTTTGCAGCGTAATCCTTGCTGCCTCGGAATACATAAGACTTGGCGCACTCGGTATATCCGAGTTCGTGGACCTGAGTTGTGGTACCATACGTAATAAGGCCAACCAAGGCGTAGGGGGGGAGAAGGCTCAGGCTCATAATGATCGAGTCCTTGAGCGCCTTCAAACTGTCCTCCTCCTGGCATGTGTCGACAACAAAGACGAAAATCGGTGGTGCCGGCGCGGGACGGGCAAGTCGGTACTCGATCGTCGTGTTTTGGGGGTGGAGTTCGGGGGGTATCGCTTGGTCGGAAATGT
>JAIFKG010000136.1:0-14565 GCA_020351975.1 Phyllosticta ampelicida | reverse complement strand
CCACCCACCACCTCCCACCTACCAGCTACCAGCTACCAGCTACCAGCTACCACCGACCACCGACCACCGACCACCGACCTGCTACCTGCTACCTACCGACCTACTGCCTCTGTCTACCTGCTACCTACCTTGCGGCGGCCCGCGCACGGCCCGCCCATACCGGTGACGAAATCGCCTGCCCTTCCCAGTCCAACTGGCCCAAATTCCTCCACATCCTCCCCCATCTTCTTACTCCTACACTCCTACACTCCTACACTCCTACACTCCTACACTCCTACACTCCTACACTCCTACACTCTTACTCCTACCCTCCTGTCTGTCAAGAGAACCCTTGCGCCCCTTGTTCCGCTTCCCAGGACGTCGAATGCTCCTCCGTCTCTACAAACACTTTCGATCTTCCATCTTCGTCACTCTGCCGTGATATGCCCTTACTCTGACCGTCCACACACGGTAAACACCATCTGTGCTCATCATTGACCACGAACGCTCCCCCATCATGCCTCACTTTGTTGTTTCTCTGTAAGTTCATTCGCGCGCGCGCCTGAGGACTCGTCGTCGTTCGTCGCGCGCGACATGTCAAGTGGCTAACTGAGCGCTCCTCAGCTTTCTGCCGTATACGATCGACTTCCATGCGCAGTCGTCGCCGGTCAGCAGGCGGCCGAGCCCGCCTCCACGCGTCCCGTCGCTGCTAGATGCAAACAAGGACCACCGTGAGCAAAAGGCCAGCTTGTTCTCTCAGCCCACTCCGCCGCAGACGCCTTCTGCCACTGCCCGCCACGAGGAATTCTTCACTCAGATCCAGCCTTCGGTTCAGACGCACTTTCCCAAGCCCCACGATCCAAAGTCGCTGGTTCGCAGCGATGCACACGTTCCGGAATGGGGCACAGGCCTAGCCTTCTTCAATCAGCCTCCCCGCTCACGTCCCGCCAACCTGCCTCCGGATGACATTCTGAAGTACACAAAGGCTTCCGACGGTCAGGATGCGCCTTTCCCCAAGCCGAAGTACTCGCGCAGGCAGCTAGGCAGAGACAGCATCTCGAGCAAGCAGAGCCGCAGTGGATCCCGGCAGAGATGGGATGCCGAGTGGACCGTCGAGCCTGCCGTCCAGGGCAACGGTGGTCTGGCAAACGCTGTCCGCGCTGCCATTAATGCCGAAACCATCAACGATGTCTTCTGGGTTGGAACCGTTGGCTTCCCGACCGACGCGCTGGATGAGAGCAAGAAGGAAGAGATTCAAGACAAGCTCGAGTCGGAGTATGATGCTCTTCCCGTATGGGTCAAGGACGGTGACTTTGACGGCCACTACGCCCACTACTGCAAGACTATCCTCTGGCCAGTTTTCCACTACCAGATTCCCGACCACCCGAAGAGCAAGGCGTACGAAGATCACTCTTGGATCTACTATGAACACCTGAACCAGGCCTTTGCCGACAAGATCATCAAGTCGTACAAGCGTGGCGACGTGATCTGGATCCACGACTATCATCTGCTTCTTGTCCCAGGTATGGTCCGCAAAAAGCTGCCAGATGCTCAAATCGGCTTCTTCATGCACGCGGCATTCCCATCTTCGGAAGTTTTCCGTTGTTTGGCCTCACGCAAGCAGCTTCTTGAGGGCATGCTCGGTGCCAATCTAGTCGCCTTCCAGTCTCGAGAGTACGCACACCACTTCTTGCAGACTTGCAGCCGCATCTTGATTGTAGAAGCCACCAATGAAGGCATTCAGCTCGAGAACCGGTTCATCAACGTGGCCTGGCTTCCCATCGGAATTGATCCCAAGGCGCTCCAAGAAGCTCGCGAGGAGCCGAGGGTCGCAGAGTGGATCAAGGTCATGCTTGAGCGTTACAAGGGCAAACAGCTCATCGTTGCTCGCGACAAGCTGGACAGCGTGCGTGGCGTCAGACAAAAGCTGCTCGCGTTTGAGCTCTTCCTCAACAAATATCCCGAGTACAAGGATAATGTCAGTCCCGCCTGCTTCAATTTTCTCTACGGTATTATATATACTGACATTGCATCAAGGTCGTGATGATTCAAGTGGCCACCTCTACCACGGATCATCCCGAGCTGGCGTCCACCGTCTCTGATATCGTCACGCGCATCGACTCTACGCACTCGACTCTTGCCCACCAGCCTCTTGTCTTCCTCCGCCAGGATATCTCCTTCTCGCAGTATTTGGCTCTGTTGTCTGTTGCAGACGTGCTCATGATTACTAGTCTCCGCGAGGGCATGAACCTCACGGCACATGAGTACATTGTCTGCCAGGATGGCATGGGAAGCGAGAAGAAGCACGGCCCTCTTATTCTCAGCGAGTTCACCGGTAGTACCTCCATCTTCAACGGCTTTGAGTTGGCGGTCAACCCTTGGGACTACCAAAAGTGCGCCGACGCCATCAAGTCCGCGCTGGTCATGGCGCCCGAGGAGAAGGAGCGTCGTTTCACCAAGCTCCGCAATGTGGTCACCCACCACACGGGTGATTACTGGATCAACACCTTGAATAGAACTCTGGCCAAGGTCCACTCGGAGCACTTCATGAGAGACACGATGTCGATCCCTCGCCTTTCCGTCTCGCAAGTCAGCGAGAAGTACAAGAACGCTGAGAAGCGCATCTTCATCCTCGACTACGAGGGCACTCTCGCCTCTTATGGATCTCCGACAAGCATCATCATGACCAGCCCCCAGCGCGTCATCGATACCTTGAACGAGGTCCTCATGGACAAGCAGAACATTGTCTACGTCATGAGCGGTCGCACACCCGAGGAGCTCGAGCGCCTCTTCTCCCGTGTCCCTGGCCTCGGCATCATCGCCGAAAATGGCTGCTTTGTTCGTGAATGTGGCCGCGATGAATGGACCGCTTTCGCTGAGATGGACAAGGTCGAGGAGTGGAAGAAGAGCGTGAAGGGCATCCTCCAATACTACCTTGAGCGTGTTGAGGGCAGTTGGCTGGAGGAGCGTCACTGCTCCATCATTTTCCATTACGACAGGTCGGACGACATTGAGGCGGCTACGTCTTCGGCTGGCGAATGCGCAACTCACATCAACGACGTCTGCGAGGCCCAGCACATTCACGCGGTTCCCATCGACAAGAGCATCCTGATTGAGCCTCTCGACTGGTCCAAGGGCAGCGCCGCGACTCACATTTTCAACAAGCTTCGCAAGAGGAACGTTGAGAACAAGGGAGCTCCCCCAGCTGATTTCCTCTTTGTTGCTGGCGACGACCGCGAGGACGAAGTCATCTTCCGTTGGGCTAATAAGCTTGGCTCAACTGGCGTCATTCGGGACGTCATGACTGTCAGTGTTGGAACCAGGAACACGGAGGCTACTGCGACCCTGACCCAGGGAACGACTGGCCTTCTGTCAGTCCTCCAGAAGCTCGCCAAGATTTCTGGCTAGAGCTCTGGTACCACTTCATCTTCTTCGGCTTAGATTGTCTCTTTTTCTCTTCATTTACGACTAGCGAATACCCGATTCGCGTTTCCTTTCCAAGTCGAGATGCTGCGCATAGAAACGTAGAGAGCTAGCTTCCCTAGCAACAGGGCCCACACCACACAGGGAGCATATCGATTGGCGCAGCAGGCGAATGATTCGGCTGCATTTGCACTTAGTTCCTCCTGGGGGCTAGCGTGCTGGCCACCGACTGTGTTCTGCGACGGTGATTGGACACGGTGTTCTTTTTGCTTTTTTTTTTTTTCCCCTCTCAACTTCCCCCTCCACTTCGCCTTCCATATCTAAGGATGGATCAGGTCACGGCGAGCGGGGATGGCGCATGGTGGGACTCACAGACGGTCATGTAGATTATGAGTTTACGGCGAATGGACGCAGCAAAATGGCATGATTCCCCTTGGAGACATCGTCGACAACCGTGACACTGTGCGATCAAACATGAAGCGAGGACGCCGGCCTGCAGGTGCCAGAAGCGTAGTATGCAGGTCCCATGGCTTATGTAAACACCTCTAGAGCGGCTTTGCAAGCGGCCCGAGCTGAGCAGCCGGGTGGCACCCGTTGGGGCCCCCGCGTGGACCGTGAAGGCGTTTGTTGGCGCGTACAGCTTTCCACGACAACAGCTGTAGCTCTGCCGTAACGACCGATAGCTCAAGTCTTCGCTTTCGACCTCTTCGTTTTTCTGTCTCGAACCCCCCGGTCGCTCGCAGTCACTTCACAAAAGCTGCCGTTCTGCTTGCCAGCCCGTTAAAGTTTTTCTCTCCATGTTTCTCTCTCGTCCCGCGTTTACCAGCCGACTCCCGTCAACTTACTCCCCGCGCTACCCCAGCCTCGCTTGCCGTTGGAGCTCCATCTCGTTTCGGAACCAAGCTACAACCTTGCAAAGCTTGCTCACCACCACCACTGTCCGTGTCCTTTCTTTCACCTACCCACCTCTAATACCTCTTTATAGGCTTCGTTCAAGCACGCGTCGCCCACGCGACGTTCTCTCCCCTCCGCTGGACCTTTAACACCGCTGCCCGCCACGCACCGCCATGGAAATCGCCAGGCGTCCTCGTGGCAGGCCTGCCGGATCCAAGGACAAGAAACCCCGCGCATCAAGGTCGACGCCCAAAGGCGGCGCCAATCCTTCAAGCTCTGGACCTACACCTTCATCTTCAAATGTTCCGTCCAAGGCCGCCTCGACCACTCCGCCGGTGCTTCCTAGAAGCTCTCTTCCGCCTTCCGTACTGGCCACCCTAGAAAAGCCCAGTGTGTCGAACTTTGCGCGTACTCATGCCATCTTCGCCAGCTCGGAAAAGGTATCAAGGAAGAAGTTTCTCCGAGAGGTGAAGGAGTTCGCCCGTGCAAAGGACATCAGCGAGGATTTCGTCGAGTTGTGCGTTGGGGACGCCAGAAAATTGCTCGACGAGAAGAAGACGAAAGGCGCGGAAGCGCCTGCGCCTGATGTGATTCAAGAAGAGCCAGAGGAACCTGCACAAGAGAAGATGGCCAAGAAGCACAAGAAGAAGAGGATCAAGAAGAAGGAAGAGGATGAGCCGCCTGCATCTGCTTCGGCCCAAGGGACAGCTATCAGGCAGGAGGAAACCGAGGCACATTCAACCGAGCACAAGAAATCGAAGCAGAGAAAGGGAAAGGCTCGCGAAGCTGCCTCTCCTCACCCAAAGCCAGATGTCCAAGCAGACGATGACAGAACGCCCAAGGAACGTAAGAAGAAGGATAAGACGCGCGAGGGCGCTGTCAATCCTGCACTGGCCGAAACCTTAGCCGCCAACAAGTCCAAGGAACCTTCTACACAGTCCAAAATTTCCGTGGAGAAGAAATCAAAGACTCCGAAGCATGCTTCTACTGCGCCTGAACAGCATCCGACCGAGACTCCCATCCCGCTGCCGACCATGACCAATACGGAACCCCCGAAGGATCCTGAGGATGGTTTACGCAAGCTCACATCAACCAAGAAGAGAAAACGTGACACGTCTGACGTTGGAGGCTTGAAGCCTGACTCTGGGGAAGCTGAAGTACCCGACGCGCCCACTGGCTCGAGGAAGAAAAGGCACAGCATGAGCAGTCGTGAGCCGGAGCCCAAATCCCCCAAAGGCAAGAAATCGAAGAAGGAGAGGAAGCACAAGTCGCAGCTTGCTGCTCGATCTCCTTCGCCTCCTCCGCGTAAGAAGACCAAGCGCGAGCATGAAGATGGCGAGACTACTCATCTCACGTCGAAGGCTCAAGATTCCAGCCACAAGACGCATGAACACGCTGACAAGAGCAAGGATAAAAAGGACAACAAGGCAAAGTCTGAAAAGAAGCATCACGCTCCTGCGGACTCCCAGCCCTGTTCTTCCATGCCTACTGCGCTGAGAAGGGATGCTGAACAGGAGAGATATGAGCAGCCCAGCGCTCATGCTCAAAGCGGTACACTCACGCCTCTGACTTGCAAAAAGAAACGCAAGAAGGGGAAAAGGGAAGAACGGCGATCTGACCCTCCCCACACGCAACCCACTCAGCGAAGCGAAGCATCAAAGGTCGAAACGACGTCGAAAAAGCCTGAAGCAGAGCCGGAGGTGCAAGGGGCGAAGAAAAAAAAGTCGAAGAAGAGAAAATCCATTGTTCCACCAGAGGTATCCGCCGTACTGCCTATTGAGCGTCAAGCATCGCCTGCAAAGCCCTCCTCCAAATTCGTGCCGGGAATAGCCGGTTCCGGATCCGCAAAAAATCCCCCCAAGCGCAAGCGCTCGCCTTCTCCTCTCTCATCTCCTCCCCGTAAAAAAATACCGACAGACGACGGGCGAGGGCTCTCGCTGGCTTCCTCGACTTCCGCATTTTCTTCGCTGACCTTGACTCCTTTCGCTAACGACACTCTCGTCCTCCCGGAACCGCCGCAGGGCTTGGGTGGCTACGCAAAGAAACGTTGGAAGAAGAGAATGCGCAAATCTCTTCAGCAGATGTTGGATGAGGCTATGGCCGAGTCTTCCAGCGTCGCCGATTCTACCCAGCAGAAATCGAACACCGGGGCGGAGATGGTGGTCAACCCTGGTGGCGAGAGCGACAGAAGCAATAAGCTGGCTAAGAAGAAGGCAAAGACTGGGCAGAAGGTCGGCGATCCGTCCTCTGAGAACGACGCAATCCCAGAGGGGCCCGTTGCATTAGGCAAGGAACAAGGCTCGTCCCGGAAGCAGGCTACCGTTCCTCAACGGACCGTTGGAAGGCCTTCCATCACGGCGACTGGTAGTTTCGCTCACAAGACACCACTACCACCAATCCCTTCGCCACAGTGGCCGACTTCGGCAAAGCAGGCTGCTGCCGTCTGTGAGGCTCCCGCGTCTTCTATCAAACCTGATTTGCAAGGCCGGGATGCTCTCCCCGCTCAGTATGTCTCCGGATCCGACTCAGAAGCTGATGCGCGTGATGCAATCAACTTCGAGCCAGATACGCCTGTGAAATCACTTCAACCTCTCCAGCAGGCAGGAGATGGAGATGCAGATTCGGAGTCGACTGAATCCGAATCCGAATCCGACGCCGAATCAGAGACTGGTTCCGAGTCCGAAGCAGAGTTTCCCTCGCCTAAAAAGCTGCCTACACCTATTCCCGAGACTGCTTCACAATTCCCAACTCCATATCAGCGTTCTTTCGCCGATACCTTTGCCCACCCCGCCAGCCTCCGGCCTCAACCTCTGTTGTCGATGTCCCAACTCAAAGCAGCTACGCCCACGCTCCCACAAACACGTGGAGGGGTACCACTGAGGTCTAAGACTCCACCAAAAGCCAATGGAAACGTCGACATACTCGGAATCGCATATGGGGGCGATGAAAGTGACGACGAGAGTTCTGGGAGCTCGAGCGATAGTAACAGTAGTGTGGATGAGAAGCTAAAGCAAGCCAAGACCAGTGACAAAAAGCCGGCAACTTCACATGTGCCGAGATCTCAGCCGAGCAAATCTTTGGCGGAACCTTCGTCACACTCGCAAAAACGCTCTGTTCAGGCGGCCCGCAATCCAAGCACAGCTTCGGGCTCGTCGCTTTTGAAACCACGCCCAAAGTTGGACGGTGCAGACGGAGACGAGACTGCTTGCGAATCCAGTGATCGTGGCAGCGGCGACGAGGAGGCAGCCAAGAAATATGACAAGATATTGGCATCTCCTCGGACTCAAATCCAACCCCCACAAGTGGCGGAAAGAGTGAGAAGGTCTCCAGAAAAGCCCCTGCCAAAGCCTGATGGTGGACACAACGTGACCAGCAAAGACAAGTCCCGCGAAAGCGAGGAAGAAGATGGTTCTACGGAAAGCGGAAGTGATGATGATTTGGATGATGAGTCGACGACAAATGACAAGGAACTCGTGCCTCCTCCGTCCAACAGTTACCAGCAGAACAAAGTTCAGTCACCTCGAAGTTCCCCTCACGCATTCAAAAGTCCCGCCAAGATTCCCTCGAGGCCGCTTCCCCAGTCAGACGAGTCGGACAAGGCCAACGCTGGCACGGAGAAATTATCCGAGCCGGCTGAAAATGAAGAACAAGGCCTCGAGAACGGAGAGAGCAACGACTCGATTGACACGACTTCCAACCCGTCAACAGTGGGAGCATCGGCTGAGGTCCTTAGCGATGAGGATTTGGGATTGCCTACAAGCCGAGATGCTCCGCGGTATGAGAGGGCCATTAATACCAACGGTAAGCGTCGTCCAATGACGTATCGAGAACAAGTCGTCTTGCGATCAAACGAAGCTTCGAAATCTCCCACCGCTAACGACATTATCAATGGCGTCGCTCTGACTGGATCGAGGGTTGCCAGCTCTGCTGGTGATCTGCCACAGGGTATAGAAGTATCGACTGCGGAGCCAAACGCGCAAGAAACTGAAACCAACCAGCCCCCGGCGATTGACAAGGGCGTTCAGGCCGAGAGCTCACCAGAAGCTAGTGGAGAAAGCTCACTGCTTCCCGGGCACTCAAATCAGGAGGACGACCACTCTTCCAACGATGGCGAGTCCGACGATCCACTGCCCAACTCTTTATTGAGACCATCTTCCTCTCATTCCAAGCCGACTCGGTATTCCCCGGCCGCTGAATCCATCGATGATGGAGGGCTTAACCTGGGCCAGAATGAAAGTCCTCTCGCACGGGATGGCGGACGTGTTAAGAAAGAGGGCAAACCAAGTCTGCGCGCGTCTCCCGTTCCGAGGGAGATGACGACCACAAATCAGGACACACCTCCATCGCCACGGCGTCTTCAAAATGGACAATTCGGTGCATTGAGCGGTCAGGGTCGGAAGTCCCAGCCTAAGCCACATCGCAAATCGAACATATTTCTGTTCCGAGAGCTCGGCATTGATCCTGACACTGTCAAGAGACAAGAATCCGCAGAGCAAGTAGGCGAGAACCAGAACTCGTCTTCTGATGTGAACGGGCTCACGATCATTGACCTGGACAAATCTCCACAAGCACGTCTTCCAGATGGACGGTTCGCTCCTTTGAGCAATCGAAAACCCAACTGGGCACGGGCTCGAGCACAAGATCGCCTTCCAAGTGGACGATTCGATATACTGAGCGATGAAAAGCCCTCTTCAAAGCGGAACCGGGACCGGAAGCATGAGCCGCGATTTTCAAGAAAATCTCTCCTTCGAGAGCTCAGTATCGATCCTGCCGCTGTCAAAGAGGGTGATCTCTTAAAGCATCAAGATGAGGACTCCCCAAGAGTGACCCGTGGAAGCGCGAAGAAATCCTGTGGAAATATCAAAAGGGCTTTTGGAACGCAACGCCCAGTCGAAGCCCCTCAAACTTTGACCCGAGTCGCATATCGCGAAAACCTCGATTCGGACAAGAACCTTGATTCGGACGAGTTGGTCACAGAGACAGCTGTGCGCAAACAGCTATCCGCACACAAGAGGATTCCGGGTTCCTCTAGCGAGCCATTGTCATCCTCCCGACCGAGCCGTACTGCCCGCAGTCATCCTCCCAAGTCCAAGGATGATGCGCAGTCCTTCACACCCTCGCCGATAAGAAGCACATTATTGGGCGTCATCATTCCCTCATCGGAGGGAGGTGTCATGTCGGCTTCCTCCCATAGTGTTCGTGATGGGAAGTCTGCAGCAGAGCAACATGAAGACGTGGTGGCCAGCACTGCTGACGCTCATCGGAGAAACGACGTCAACCCTCGAGAGCCAGGAACACCGTCGCCGCCTCTACATGGCGCACAAGACGACGTAACTTTTGCCGTTGATGGCACCGATAGTGAACATGGAGGGACGGGGCAGGATGATGGCGTCGTAGAATCAAAGCCTGTACATCACCAGAAAGACGATGGGAGTGTAGCTTCTGGCCACGAGTCCTCGCCAAGGCCAGTGTTTACGATCTCGTTCTCAGGTACCCAGGATGGCATAGAGGAAGATTATGGCTCTGACAAAGAGGACGAAGTTGATGAAGCAGAACCCAATGCCATCCGCGGAGAGTCAGCTGCGTCCGAGACGTCCAAGAAGGCAGACTCCTCCCCCTTGGAAGCTGACAGAGACTTTGACGTTACCGAACCTATCCGAGAAACTGCACCTGCGCCTGAAGAGCAACACTTGACCTTGAATACCGACGAACACGCCCAAAGCGCTGCCCTTGACATTGCCATGGAGAAGCTGCCTTCGCCTGACAAGCGAGACTGCGTTATCAATGGAGAAGGAAAGCCCGAGCCGCCCTTCAAAACAAAGATCCAGAACGAAGCCCAGCAAGGCCAAGACGAGAGATCGAGTGGAGACGATGAAGACCAGGCGTCGGAAGCGTCGAGTCGAGGATCGGCTTATTCGTTCGACGATGATCCGAAAGGATTTCTGAATGAAGACGGCACGATCTCTGGCCAGGCTACGCCGCGCCGTCGGACTGGATTTCAGTCGAACCACTTCACGCCTACTCGGCACCCTCCAGGCTCTGCCTCGTGTCTTCCGTTTCCCCTCACCACTGCGGCAAAGTTCGGACTCATCCAGGAACAATTGTCCGACGAACCTTTGAATCTTCTGATTGCAGTTATGCTGCTCAACAAGACAAGGGGAAGTGTGGCCATCCCAAAATTTTGGGAGCTCATGGAGAGGTATCCGACCAGGGATGAGCTTGTCGCCGCCAACTTCACAGACCTTGTCGCACTGCTAAAGCCGCTCGGTCTCCAGTCACGTCGCGCCTCCCAACTTATCAGTCTCTGCAGCCACTGGGTGAATCATCCGCCTACGAAGGGTCAAAGATATCGGGTCTTGAACTACCCGTTCAAGCGTGCCCATAAGGATATCCCCGCGGGTGAGATCATCGCTGACTCTGACCCGCGCCTTTCTGCGTTTGAAGTGTGTCACCTCCCGGCCGTAGGAGACTACGCCCTTGACAGCTGGCGCATCTTTTGTCGCGACAAGCTTCGTGGATTGGCGGATGGATACAACGGCGAGGGCGCAGGGCCAAATTTCGAGCCGGAGTGGAAGCGGGTACAACCCAACGACAAAGAGCTCAGGGCCTTCCTAAGGTGGATGTGGTTACGTGAGGGCTGGATTTGGGATCCAGAGACTGGCAACAAGAAGAGGGCGAGCGAGGATGAGGCGACGGCGAACAAGCTGGAGAAAATGAGGTGGGACCAAGAGGCTGGAGAAGAGATGCAGGTCCCAGATAGTGAAAAAGAAGACATTGAAGAAGCTCCGGATGGCCTGGACTTTGATGCACCCGGTGCAGCAAAGAGAAAGGGTCCTAACGGGGATGCTGTCAGGGACTTGCAAGCCTCGCCAGCGAAGGCTACCTCACAACCTGAGTCTTTCTCGTCTGACGGTGCTTCGTCCCAGCTTGTGCGCGAACAGCGGACTTGCGCTTCGCAATCGCAGCAGTCGCAGGCACAGTGCACACCCAAGGCGACTGCAACTGTCTCTTCCACTGCGCCTGCCGGCCTAGCTACCCTTCTCCGTCCATATGGTAGGACGACCACAACGACCACGACTAGCACTTCGTCATCACCTGTCTCGGCCTACCGTCCTCAACCAACGCCGCTCGACCTCCTCGGCGACAACGACGATCCAGACTTCAACCTTGCGGGTCTCTTCCGAACTCCTTACGGTTATCGCAACAAACGGAGCAGCAGCGCTCAGTGGGCTACATACGGCGTCGTCGAGGAAACGCCACCAGGATCGCCGCGATCAAACAATCAGACCTACGTGGACAAGGACAGGGAACAAGAATCGGACGTCGAAAACTTCAACGTCTTCGGGGGCGAAAAGGATGGCCCGGGAGTGGGCGGCGAGGGACACAGAGAGGCAAGTATTGAGCTTTAGGCGGTTGCGTTTGTATGTTCTTTTTTTTTCACAACGGAGATACCCATTCAACGCATCATTCTCTCTTTGCTGTGACAAAGTAGCGCCAACATGAAAGTTTCTTTTCTGATACCCGAGTCTTCGTAGGAAGGACACGATGAACAAAACGACGAGGCAACTGGTTCTGCTGCGATCGCCGATCGTGGTCGTCCAAGTGGCCTGGCCCAGCTGCAGGGCGAAGAGGAGCAAGAGCCGGAACAACAACCATCTGTCGATGAGCAGGCAGAGGGAGGCACAGCCAGTCAGGAGAGCAAGAGGTCCTGCTGCGTTATGTGATACAAATGATGGAATGATGGACTCTTACCTGCGTTGGCACGTTTCCCGCTATATAACCGTGTCAACTACTTTACTAATGCCGCAGAAAAAGCTTATACAGTATGTTACTCTGTCGTAACGAGAATGATGAGGCCTTTATAATATTTAATAGACGGAGTAGCAGTGGAGTTGATACGGCTGGTGCTAAATAAAATCTATCTCGCTCCACCTTGTCAACTATGACCAAGAACAGTAAATCCGTCAGCTCTCGGCGAAGATCGACTGCATCTAGTCACACAGCCGAAGATGACCAATGCTAATGTAACGAAATCTACTGCGCCCCCTGCCCCAGAAATTCGCTCTGCAATTGTTTCAGCTGAAGCTTGGGCATGGGTATTCTAGGTCCTATCTTCAATGCTTTGGCAAGGTAAAGCAGATATCTATTATTGTAACGTCACCTCAAAATAAATCCCACGCACCTCCTCCTCAGCTGCAAGCCCTACAGAGACGCCTGGCAAACAACGCAAGGCGAGCCTCAAAGAAACCTTCGCACAACCCCTCAAAAAGAAGGATATCGACCTCAACCTCTTGCTCAACACTAGCCAAGGGATCCCAATTACCCCCGAGTTCATCATCTACGTACGACCATAGCAAGTAGCAAACTCGGAACCCCGTGCACTATTCCATAGATAAGCTACGTTGCGTTCGATTAGTAATAGTGTGGGTGACCAGCAGCGAACACTGCCTGTTGTACGTTTTGCACTTTTTTTTTTTTTGGTGTTGTGACGGAGAGAGAGTTTGAGTGGTGGATTGTGGAGCAATTCTTCCAATGATTGCTCCTGTTCCTTGCGCAAGAACGTTTTTCTGGAGACAGAAATTTCAAGGCCGTAAAAGCTTTAAGAGGCGCAGTGGGGCAAATCGAGAGCGCCACACTTCGTGGATAGGGGGAATCCGCAAACCGCTCCTCAGCATCATCAGCGGCTGTTTGAGGCGACACCTTGGATTTGTGGCAAGGGCGCGCCGCCACAGCCTCACTGTGTTTCTGGAGGGTGCTTTGGCTTGCACCAATGTCAGCACCGACTATTCATTCAGCTCTATGGCTTCCTTTATCTATTTCTGGGTCCATTCCCACCAATCATAGGTGACAGGACACGGCAATGTTGGTACACTAAAAATTGGTAGCTGCCATCAAAGGACCACTCTAGAATTAAAATGAGGTGCGTGTCCCTCAAATAATATCCACTGGCCCCTGATTGTGGGCTTACGCGCTCTTAAGGCCTGTGTATCCCAAACCGAGTACTTTGGGAAAAAAAGCTGTCCATGGCAGAAATGCACAAGAGAGCCCTCAAGGGCATCATCGCCCTCCCGGCGTTGGTTCTTGGAGCGACCTTGACTTCTGCGCCACCTTCGACAATAACCGTGGATCCTTCTCATTATTCCTGGGCTGGAAGCCACAGCAGCGCAGTCTCAGACGTCCTCAAATGCCAGAGTTCATGGGATGGGTACTACGACCGTTCCTACTCGTACTCCGGTGGTCAACCCTCCTATTCGACATCCTTGTTCAGCACCTGGGAATTTGCTGGCAACTACACTGGAAAGATTTCCACGCTCTGCGATGGCGTCCCTCGTGGTTCGGGGGCTGCCAGCACCCTGGCGCCTTCATCCCTTGTGATAACAGAATACTCGTTTCCCGAGCCAACGCCCACTTGCACATACGACTACGCGGGCTGCTCGAAACTGATCATGTCAAACCGCGATTCTACAGCAACCGCAAAGCAGTTCCCAGGCTGCGGCTTTGACCCTGAACACTGCATTGGCATCGTCAAAGGAGAAGAGACTTGCCGTCTGGATGCAGCAGACGTCAAGGTCATGTACTGGCCCCAATCCAAGGACCCATCCGAGCTATGTACCCCCTCGCCGCTCCCGACCAAGCCGGTTGCTGTTCCAATCCGGGCTGTCACCTCTGGAATGTACACCTTTAGTTCTCCGTCGATCTACCTCTCTTTCTCCCATCTTACCGCATTGCCCTGCTTTGGTTCGTGGGACAATGTTGTCATTGGAGTACCTTCAGAATCAATCTCGAGTGTCGAATATGACCACGTCTCGGGTGGAAGGTAGAATCAATGCTCTCCAGTGCAGCTTCTTTCACTGATGTCACTCCAGGCACACAAAATCCATCAACTGGCTCGACTTCAACTACCCCGTAAGACACCCTTCAACTCCAAACCACCACCCACTAATAAACGCAGGTGCCCGCCAGCGCCTACCGCGGCCAAACGTCCTGCGCCTACGGAGACCGTGCTGATGGCTGTTCCACCGTCCTCGATGGCGACTATAATCCGCAACTGGCGCTCCCGACCAACCCAGCGCTCTTCACCAAACTCAACCCCGGCTTCGCAAACTGCTCCGCCCTCTCCTGGCGCGTCGCCGTCCAAGATCCTCCCGTCGCCTTTCAAACTGCCAACGGCGGCCTCATCCCTGGGAACTCGGCCTCGTCGCCTGCTTCCGGACCGGGCATGACTGTTGCATCGGCTACGGCAACCGCCACGTCGACGCCTGGCTTGGG
>JAIFKG010000133.1:0-15187 GCA_020351975.1 Phyllosticta ampelicida | reverse complement strand
CATTTCTCCCATTGCCAAGCCCCCCTCCCCCCCGGCTCAGCGACACGTCGAACGATGTGATCAGCCCACCGACCAAACGCGGCATTGAGCGCACGAAAGCAGACGCAGCCACCCGAGCCGAGTCGAGACCAGCCGCGCGGCCTACCGGGCAGTTAGACGAACTTGTGGATGCGGATCATTGGCTGTCCGTGAAAGAAATGCGTGTGGACCTAGGTGCATGTGGTGGCCGGGTCATGCGATTGGCACTTAGGGTCTTGATGGTTGATTGATGCTTCAGCAGGCCAGTGGACGGGGCGGACTGAGCGTCGCGCATGATACATGGATGCGTGCTTGACGATTGATGCTTGAGCGCGCCGTTCGTCGTCGGCTTGACTGGCCGTCGCGGCGCGTACGTTAGCGCCTGGGTGCATCGAATTTGCCCGGATGCCGAACGCGGCGGACAGGGGCAACAGGGACATTAAACTGCAGGGCTGTGAATTATAGCATAGATGGGCTAAACCGACGGCAGGTGGGATTTTCTATCCTTTTTGGTGCAGATTGCAGAATACATAGACATCTGGGCGGTGGGCGAGGACGTGATGCGTGAGATGTGGACCTGCATTAGCGGGCATGTATTGTACGTACTTGCATGTTCCACTGGACGAAGGACGAGTGAATCAGCGGGGGGAAGATGAACTGGTTGCGATACATCTCACTGTAAAGTGACTTGTAAGTACGTCGCGTGAGAGGCAGAGATTCGGTATACGGGATAGGTAGTCAGATTAAAGTTGATTGTTGGGCAAAGCTTAAAGCGAGTTGGCATGGAGTGAGGCTTCTGCCGCTACGAGTTGCAATACGAGAAGGGCGCATGGGGGGACCCGTCTGCGACGCTTTATTAACGCTTGCTTCGGATGGATGGTCCGCTCCGAATTTCCGCGCATGTCTTGGCTGCTCAGCCTCATTTTCTTCTCCCCGCCTTGGGCCATGTCCCCAAAGGCGTAGGGCAAGCTGGCCAGGGTCGGGAATGTGTGGAGGAAATGCTCGTCGCTCTTACTAGCGTGCGCAAAGTCGATCGGAGCTGCAATGTGCGGCCCGAGGTTTACTCGCGGTGCAAGATTGGATGATGATTCTAATTGATGCCCAATTCGCCCAAGCTGAATTGTGTATTTTTCCAACGCCAATGCCCAGTCCGTCCGTTGTTTCAACGCCGTTCGCTCAAATGCAACAGCAACCGTTTGTCGGCTGCGACCCAAACTGCCGCTACTCCTCACCCAACTCTTCTTGTTCGCTGCCGTCGCGTCTGGCAGACTGTCAGCAGATGTTGACCCGGCCATGTACTGGAGAGCGCGCTCGTTCAGCCGATCACTTACGGTATATATCTCACACCAGCACCTTCGCAAGCTGCCAACTGCTCCTCGCCCAGCTATGTTGCAGAACGACGGGTCAGTGAATCCACGATCCAAATATTTCGCTTCGTACTACCATGCGGACGGAACAGCACTTACGATGCCCGAGACTTTGACTGCGTAGGTACCCGGCACATATCCATCCAACCGCTGCCATTTTGCGACCCAGCTATCGGCCGGGTTCTGGAGGTAGATGACGCCCTCGTAAACGGCGCTGGTGCAGTCGTTCACGTGGGCTTCGTCGGCGCCTTGCATCTCAAGGAATTCGCAGTTAGGACAGCCGTGTCGCCGAAAGTTGCTCCCCGTCGTCAAGTAGGCGCATACCATGCAGGCGCGCAGGTTTTTCATGTGGTTCGGCGGGATGAAGGATTTCGACGTCATGTTGGCAGTTTGTCTCTGCTGTCGTTTGTCGGGCTCCGTAGCTGATGGCGCGTAGAATCCGAACCAGATGACGAGCTCGGTTTCGGTGTCTGGGCACAGAGATGGAGCGGTAAACCGTTGGGAGTGAGGTGGTTGCAACAGCAAATGAAGAGGAAACGAGCAGCGGGAGCTTGCGCACGGATGCAAGCGGGCGTGCTTGGCTGGGCGGCGAATGCGGCTCCGACGCCGAGCGAGCTACGAAGCAATGCAACTCGCTTTTCTGGATTTCGGCGAGCTTTCTTCGAGGTGTTTCTTCGCCGCCAAATCACCACGCCCATTTCTGTTCACCGTCTTCAACCCAATTCAAAGCTTCCATTTAGAATCTAGCGCGCATCCGAGAGTTGCATCTCTCCGCCATTCATATTTGTGGCTTAGATTCTTCGCAGATCTGCCTCCAGGCGCGTGCGTCATCACTGCAGACTCGAGATACCCAATCCGATATGGGCAACGTAGAAGACGCAACTGCTCTCAAGGAGCAGGGCAACAAGGCCTTCAAGGCGCATAACTGGCCGTCTGCTGTCGAATTTTACACAAAAGCCATTGAAGTGCACGACAAGGAGCCTTCGTTTTACACCAACCGAGCCCAGGTAGGGAACACCGCGCGGCGGTTATTGCGCACGCGACAGTCCATCACTAACGCCAATATGTGGGCAGGCGAACATCAAACTTGAGTCCTACGGGCTTGCAATCGCCGATGCCACGAAAGCGCTCGAGCTTGACCCCAACAACGTGAAGGCGTACTACCGTCGAGCTGTTGCCAACACGGCCATCCTCCACCACAGCGAAGCGCTGCGTGACTGGAAAATTGTCGTCAAGAAGAATCCTTCGGACAGAAATGCCAAGCTCCAGTATGCGGAATGCGAGAAGGTTGTCAAGCGCGATGCTTTTCTCAAAGCCATTGAGGTCGAGGATGCGCCCTCAGCGGCAGAGGGCCTAGACTTGGAGAACATGGTCGTCGATGATAAATATGATGGCGCGCATTTGGGCAACGAGATGACCAAGGAGTTTATCGACGATATGATTGAAAGATTCAAGAACGGGAAAAAGCTTCACAAGAAATACGTCTACCAAATCATCCTCGCAGTCAAGGAGCTGGTTTACAACGAGCCGACGATGGTCGAGTACGATGTGCCCGAGGGCACGACGATTACTGTCTGCGGTGACACTCATGGTAAGGCGAAGTAATCAGCCGACCTTGTGCAAGGCTAATCGCAAGAACAGGCCAATTCTTTGATCTTCTCGAAATCTTCCGCCTCGCCGGTGCCCCTTCCGAAAAGCACGCCTTCCTCTTCAACGGCGACTTTGTCGACCGTGGCTCGTGGTCAACAGAAGTCGCTCTGCTCCTCTACGCATACAAGTGGCTATACCCCAAAACGTTTTTCTTGAACCGCGGAAACCACGAAACAGACGATATGAACCGCATGTATGGCTTCGAAGGAGAGTGTCGGGCTAAATACACCGAGCGCGTTTTCAAGGTGTTCTCCGAGTCGTTCTCTGCATTGCCTCTTGCGACTCTCATAGGCAAGAAGCACTTTGTTTTGCATGGCGGCTTGTTCTCCAATGACGATATTACCCTGGATGATGTGAGGAAATTGAACCGGCACAAGCAGAGGCAACCAGGCCAAAGTGGTCTGATGATGGAAATGTTGTGGACTGACCCGCAACCTCTCCCTGGACGTGGCCCCAGCAAGCGTGGAGTCGGCCTGCAATTTGGTCCCGATGTCACAAGAAGGTTCTGTCAAAGGAACGGCCTCGATACTGTTATTCGGAGTCATGAAGTTAGAATGAATGGCTACGAGGTTGAACACGATGGAATGTGCATTACAGGTAAGAACTCGTTGATCGACTTATCATGCAATCACGCTAACTTTGCGCGGCAGTCTTCTCGGCACCCAGATATTGCGACAGCACGGAGAACAAGGGTGCCTTTATCGACATTGGCCCCGAACTCAAGCTCGAATTCCACGTCTTTGAGGCGGTACCACATCCTGACATTAAGCCTATGGCCTACGCTGGAAATTCTCTCATGTCGATGATGTAAAATGGCAGCATGATTCTGGTACGAAAGAGATGACATTTCCGTTTTATGGTCGTGTACAAGCAATGATGGCACATGATTGCACTTGAGATACCGTCCTTCTCAGACCATTTTTCTCGCTCCATATCGGATCTTTCGTTGGCAAATACCAGAGGCGTAGTTTTGTGTTTTCTTTGCAAATACGTTGTAGCATAGCGTGCGGAAAGCTGGGCTCATTTGCGGAAGTGGTGGTGATGGCAGCACCACCGTCAACGGCACGATCAGGTTGACGAAGCTTCGATTACGAGGTGCAGATGTATGTACGCACTCATGGCATTTATGACTACAGTTTTGATATGTGTCATTTCTGTCTTTTGTATTATACAGAGCTCGTATGAGGGTGCAGACTTGGTTTCTTTGTGGGAGAAGAAGCGGTACGTTGCTTTGGTTGCTGGACTCACTCGTCAATTCGAAAAGCGAGTGATACTGAAGAAAAGTGAACGAAAAGCTAATTTGGAACCATGAATTGAAACCAAGATCATGCGGGACGCATACTTGTGATTCTCTAACCATATGACCTCGAGGCTACGCTTTCGTTGGACCGCCGGGACCATTGCGGCGATATAACCGCCTCAGCCGCCTTGCTGCGTATAAATCCGCTCGTGGCCGACTCCATCTCGTACTTTGTAGTCTTTTGCGGCAACGACATTTGACGTCCGGGCCCTCAACCTTTCGTACTCAGACGATGTAATGCGGGTCGACACCGGCGTCTTGAGGGATCTTGAGTGGGTCAAACTAAGCTTGCGCAGGGACGAGGGGATTTAAGTTGAGCTCCCTTCGAAGCTCATCCACCTCCATACCATCTCAGTTGTCCTAAACAAGTAGGTATCTGTTTTTTCTGTGAGTCGAAAGCCTTCCGCACTTCCCAAAGCTCGTGGCCCCTAGCAACACCACACCCCAAGTAATCCCCCGACCATCCACTCTACCCCGCAAGAGATCATGCCCCGTGGTCGGATGGCATCGAAGACACCTTCTATGGCCTCCATCCATCTAAACTCGGGCTAGATCTACTGACAGAAGCATCCCGACAGCTTCCGGCCCCCAAATCTTGATCATCCTTCAAGCCACGCCATAGACTCGGCAGCCGAAATGGTGTACACCATCGTCGTTCACCTGTATGCCAAGGAGGGCAAAGATGTTGAGGAGAAGCTCCGCAACAAGCTCATCGAGGCCTCGCAAGTCTACTCCCAGGACAAGGAGACCATCTCTTGGTTCGTCATGCAGGACCACAAGGACCCCCGCGCCTGGTGCATTGTCGAGAGATATGAGCAGGAGAGCGTATGTATTACCTTTCTCTTGGTCTCTCATGCCGCGTTTGTTGTTGATGTTGTTGCGTCATTGGTGTTTTCTGGGCGCGTCTTTTTTTTCTTTTTTCGTCAAGTCAACTAAATCCGCACTCCTTATATCTCAATCGTCCTCTCCTTAATTTGCGCAACTAGTCACAGCGGCGCCACAAGAGTAAATGGACTAGGAGAGGTGTGAACAATCTGCACCCCTTTTTAGACCCCTTACCTCTTTTTCTCTTTTTTTCCTTTTCCTTCAACACCATGGCTCTGACTAACAAAAATGTAACAGTCTCAACAATATCACTTATCCAACCCTTACTGGAGTAAAAAATACCTTGTTCCGCTCTACAATTACTATTTTATACTGAAATCTATTTCTAGAGACTTTCGACCCCTACGTCATCCCCCTGCTGGACCGCGACATGGACCTGCGTCGGTTCCACGAGCTCGACACCAGCAAGCCGGTCAAGGTCGAGTAATGCAGACATCCTATGGACCAAATACAGCTACAACACTCGTCAATGTATATAGCTGGTGTGGCTCAATCGGCTCACTTTGGCTTATGGGCCCCCTGATTTTTCTTTGGTCTCCTCTCATCCACCGCCAACGAAAGTATCATTGCGTCTCGAAAAGTGAAATTAAGAGTCCCATTAAATGAAAGTTGTTGGCCCCAGCATTTTTTTTTTTAAGGTCGTTCAGCCTGTGTTGTAGATCTAGAGGTTCGATGTGAGCGCCTCTAGTAAATGCCTCAAGAAGATTGTGAGCATTTCATCCAAGTTCAATGGCATTGACCATGGTAAAGCTTCGTCCTCGAAGCTCCTCATGAAGATCACAGTAAGGAACTTCAACTCCAAGCCTGAACCATGCTTACTTTCGCGATTGCTTGGCGATCCGCCGCATGACGCTGGTTCCAGCACTGCGCAGTCCGAAGTGGCGACTCTCGAGATACCTTGACCCGCCCTCACAGTGTATCTGATCATTTAACACCACAGCGACGGTCTACTTTATTGGCATGTTTGTTTTTGACTCGCTCCTACCGGGCAATGGCTAGTCCTAATAAATCTGCTGACTCAATGGCCATGGTGACGCCGCTCTCGCTAGAGAGTCTGTTCGTTGAGAGCCCTCACTGCGTGTGCTAAGACTTTGTGGCGACATTAACTGAACATACAAGCTTCGCCAGCAAGCTTTGAGATCTCACGGATTGCCACTCCTTGGAGCCCGCAGGGTTTTGAGTACAGCCGGTTCTATCAATTGGAAAAGTAAAGCAAAAGACGACCCAATAGTTATATTCGTAACTAGCTGCACGCCTGCAGGAAATTACGCGCCTCTAACCTCTCTCGGAAAAGTACCGCCTTATGGGTTTCTCGAGATTCAGAGTTGTCGCGTGCCGCCGTCTCTGTTTCCCTTTACTGGTTGCGCTATCACTCGTCCCATTCACTGTATCTTCTTCGAACACGTCGTTTGCTATCTCGACCCAAAATTGCTCCAGTCCAACGAGGCACTCATGCAGCTCCTGGCCTGTTTCCTCCATGATGGCTTGATCAATAGTGCCACGGTGGACGAAGTGGCTAGCACGAAACAGTCTCAGGGCCTCGAGACGCAAGTTTTCGCATTTCTTCCAGCCTGTCACGCAGTGTGCATTGAGAATGAGGGTGCGTATACGATGATACAAGGATAGACCAATATCGTCCAGTGACTCTTGACAACTTTCCACGCACCTTTGCAGCTCATCATTGCGATTCAGCTGACTGAGTCTGTTTGAGGCACGGAGATAGTGTCGTGCGATGGGATCTGGCCCAACTGCGTCCAAGTTGTCCATGGTGGGTGGGAATGATTGCAGGAATAAGTCAATGGAGCGAACGAGTAAAAGCAGTTTCATTTCCCGTGCTGCAAATCTCTGAATAGAATCCTGTTCGAAGGAGCAGCTGATTTCCAGCGCTTTTTCACTTCAAGATATGAGTGTAATCGCTCTTTTCCAATTTGGGTTTCCCGGTTTTCGGCTTTCGAAACTCGGTTTCCGTAGCGCCGCCGGCTCTGTTGTATACCTTCCGATTTCTATTGTGCTGCAACTCGACGTCTGCCTTACTACTCCCAGTCTACTGTTCCCCGCACCGTGCTTGAAAACAGGAATCCACTGACTGGGGCTATATGCGGGATCTAACTGCTACTTAAGGATCTGGAAGGGCTAATGATGCCATGCATGATATGTATGCTGACGCCTTCCCCGCTGTTGCTGCCAATGGATCGTCGGACCAACTAATTGGTGAGTGAAGGGATTGATCAAGCGAATTGTCGATTGAAGCTGCTGCCGCTAGAGAAGGTTTATATACAGGTTTTGAAGTATTCAAGCTCACTAAATCCCACTCCCGCTTTGCTCCGGCTTCAGCATCAGGGTGTGACCCGTTATTGACTGCCGTGGTGCGCAAGCTTGGTGTTGTTGCATACGGGAGCGGCTTGTGGAGCCGCAACGGCGAAGACGAGTCCAGATGAGACCAACCGTCGGCGACGTCCGCGATCCCACTAACACTGATTATGTGCTAGGTCCACTTGACTTGGAAGGTATGCATGTCGCATACTCTGCCAAGTCGCATAGCTCGCTCAATATATGCGCCATGATGATAATTGGAATTATGGGAGTCTACGTTGACAACAATTCGTGACTCCATGACCGAGAGCTTGACAGATTGACTTATTAGTGTTGAAAATTCTTGCTTAAGCTGTCCGCTGCGCTTAAATCTGAAATCAGGTCTCTCCAGAAGTCTTTTACTAATCTACTTTGCGCTTCGCTTGTGCTCTACAAACACGCTTTCCTATCGTGGTTGGATCCAAGAGGCGTGTTTTGCTTACTAGTTGATCAATTCTACGGAAGTGAGAAGCACATCGCATCTTTTTCTCCATTTCTCATGACTGACGCTTTTGCCTGTCGGCTGCTGTTCGTTCCAACGCTAATGTTGGGCCCCGCACGTTAAGCAGTCGTTGATTCCCCGATTTGCCTTGGAATATAGCGGGGTTGGTTGAACGAACTCCAAAGGACACATGGATAGTTACCGAGTGGGCACGATGAGGGATGGAGGCAACGGGGTTTGCCCTTCATCTCATGTGGCAGTAGAAGAGCGGAGCTATCGGAAAAAGCCCTTGAAATGCAAATTCATGTATTGTTTTTTCATGTCCATGTGCAGTTCGTGACTCAGGTCAGTGCATTGGATCTTCCAATGACCATGAGTCTTACCTTCCCAGGACTCTGCCAATATCAATGAGCGGCGCATCTGATAACGCTCCAATTCTTGTCAGCTCAAATCGAACGCTACTCGCTCTTATATTTCCGCCTCATCAGACTCGTTTGATGCGCCTGATTGCCCTTCCTCTTAGCTCGATCTTCCTCCAAGTCTTGACCCCTTTGACCCATCCAAACCATACCGCCGCTCCTATGGCCATGAGCCCCAGTACGCTACCTATTCCGGCCATCAAAGCGCCTCCTTTCGCCCAACCCATGTCTCCAATGAGCAATCCTCGTCCCCACAATGGCACGACGACAGCAGCCAAGTTGCGCACCACCGATGCTCCTGCAGCGGCACTTGCAGCATGAATGCCAAAAGCTTCGACAATGTATGTTTGCAAGCAAAGGTATGACACAATGCTGCCAAAGCCAAAGAGAAATACGCCAGCGTCCGGAGCGGGGACAGGGACCCGTGCAGCAGCACTGAGGGAGAACAGGAGCAGAGCGAGAGGTGTAAGAAGCGCAGCAAAAGGGACAAGCGGAAGGCGAGCCAGGGGGCATGTCTGATTTTTCGGGTCGCTTAGTCTTGATCGATTTTGGCTACTAGTGCTGATGTCTTGTTTGCCGGTATTGCTCATGGGTATTTGGCTATGGTCGCTGCCTGCCGGTGGGTGCGGAGACGGCGACAAAGAAAGGTGTTCGATTTCCTGAACGCTTTCGCTGTGTATGTAGCGCGTCGTGATGCATCGATAGAGGCGGTCGGAGATGGGACCGAAGATTTGCGAGCCAAGAAGCGTACCCAGGGCAAGAGAGAGGTAGTGGAGGCTCGCGCGTGACGGTGTGAAATGGTAGTGTTCGTTCCAGAGATTTGGTGAGGTCGAGATGATGAGGTAAATCGTGCCGTAGTTGAATGCCGTGTGTATAGCCAGAATCGGCAACAGTGCTTTGGTGAAAAAGAGTTTCCATGGCCTAGTAAGATGATTGAGTAGATGTGTAGAGAAGCCTGGATAGCACGCCTCGTGTGCTGTATGCAAATGAGGATTGCCAGTTTCGATGCGAAGTCTTTGGGCCTTGAGCGCGAGCAGACGTGGCCCGTAGGTTTCGCGGAGGAAGAACAGGCCAAGGATTTGAATACACACGTTTATGATCGACGTTACCCAGAAACACCAGCCTGTCGTCGTCAGCAGAGCACAGCGGAAATAACAGGACAAACCCCGTACGCCAACTCGTTTTATCAACGACAAATCCACCAACTGTGAGAAGGGTCAGCACCATTCGTGACCAAGGGAGGGTGAACAGACGGAAGGGCCCGATTGCAGGACCAAGGAGCGGCCCAAGCTGATAAATGCTAATACTTCGTCCTCGTTCTTCAGAATGCCAACAGTCCGAAATCATTGCGCCGCCCATCTAAAATACATTAGTTTGAGTTCAGACCAGTCATTACGAACAACTTACGCCTTGCGTTGCGCTACCTCCGAATCCGGCGAGTAAGCGAAAAATCGTAAGTTGCGCCTCCGTCCGAGAGAAACCACAAGCAGTGTTGAATGCCACAAAGATGAGATTGGAAAAGCGAATGATTGGCGTGCGGCCAAACATTTCTGAACAAGGCGAAAGTACCAACGGAGCTACCGCGTATGACAACATGAAGATTGACAGGATCATTTGAAGCCTGTAGCCTTCTGGAATTTCGAGCTCCTCACCAATGTCCGATAGAGCTGGTGCGGAGATGGAAGAAGAAAGAGGCGAAATGAATGCGAAAGCAGACACAATGAGAGTGACCTGGAATTGTCAGTAAGATCTACTGTTTGACGCCGCAATTCGTCGACGTACCCCCCATTTTTTCCAGCGCGTCCAATTCTTTGGATCCTCTGGATCGCCAATGTCCCATGTGACTTTATTTACAGCGGAGAATTCGAATGAGGAGAATTCGACGTTGCTTCTGCACAGTCTGTCACTTGAATTCTTTCCACTAGAGGAACCACACTCCTCGATTGAATCATATCGTCCATGCACGAAGTGACACCTTGCTGGCGCGCATACAAGGTCGCTCGATTGTGCAGGACGGAACGATGCGTCGTCTGTTGATGCTGGAAGTTCGAGCATGGAGGGATTTCAGTCCGGGCCGCAGCTAGCAACAGGGCAGCAGAGGACATGGACATCTGGTACCGTCGCTTTTCCGTCTTCTTCGGTGTCAGTGGGTAGAAATCACAGGTTTGAATCGCTTCATCGAAGTGATGGTTAGGTCTTGGTCAAAAGATGCAGGGAAAAATGATCAACTCACATTTATCGCTAGTGCAGAAGGCGCCTGGTCGGCAAGAGCGGCCATTGGGAAGCTTTGTGTATATCGATTTAGGACACAGCTGCTGGCCAGCTGATCGATTACTTGCATCGCAAGCATTAGTGAAGCACGCGAGTGGTCAACAGCGATTTCACCGATCCACGTCAAAGGCTGGCAGGTCAACCCTGCATTTTTGCAGCTGATCTTGCCGCCTAGCTTCCCAGATCGGTAGGTTTGAAAGCTTAATTACTGCAATCTGCGGTATAAAACACGGGGCAGGGATCGGGCGCGGTCACTAAAGCTTATCAATAGACCCCGGCTACCGGTCTGCAGCCACCTGTTAGTCTATTGTAGATTCATCGCTGCCACAATCTAGCTGTGGTACTTGGTGTTTGGAGAACTACACTAAAGCTACCTTGCATTCTCTTTAACATGTACAGAATGGTACAACTCATCGTTTCAGCCTCAACCGTGATTGAAAATGCACAAGCTTTTGTGCATTATAATATTAATACCTACGTTAACCTATTTTCGTCGAAGGGCACCAAGCGTGCAAGACACCTATATCATAACTGTCGCAGCATATTGCGGGAAACCCTCACTTGAAGCGCAAATGAGCTCAGGAAAGTCCTCTATATGTTACAGGTCTTCGATCTCAGACACAAACAAAGTTAATACTAAGAAGGTCAAATTACACGCTGATGTAACAGGAGAAGGCAACGTGCTCCCGTCGGAAGCGGGAACACTATCCATCATGCTTAACCGCCTGATGCTGCGATCGCGTCACGGAAGAGGGCGCATCTCGAATCCATCTCCTCCTCATCCACTGGAAATCCTCCTGACTCACCATTACCCCCAATCAACTGCACCTTGCCTTGAGAAACATCTGGCCATCCAGGTCCCTTTTGCGGATTTTTTACAAAGTTGGCAAATGACCTCATCATGTAGCGACTCAGCTCGATTTGCTGTTGGGTAGCACCTTCCCGCGGATAAGTTCCCCATATTTCTGGCGTGTCCGCTGTGTGGTATGCGTCCAAAAGTGGTGGGTTCGGGATCATTCTCGTGTTTGGGGCAGTAAAATTCGTGACAAACCGGAAAGCTTTTTGGCCCTGGGCTGCAACCGCATGGGTAAGTCCCTCGGCAGGGCAAATAAACTGCGCGTCCGTGAATATCTTGGCTACTGACGCACGAGTTCTCTCGGGATCTGGCAGCAACCCAACGTCGTAGGCTTTGACAAAGTCAAGCTTAGTTGGATCACCACCATGCAGCCGGATGGCGAACTCAGCCGTCAACTTCGGATCCAGGTCCAGCTTGGGTTGATAGCTTGATCGTGGAAGAACAAAGATTGCTGCATCATTATACATGGCACTGTATAATATTGGAATATTGGCCGCTTTCCCGTTCTGGATTCTCCACACAAGACTTTTGGCGGCTGTTTTGCCGTCATAAACGGGTGTGAATCGTATCGACTTTTGCAGCATGACGTTGTGGACATGTAGAGGATCTTGTCGGGACATGCAATCTAGTCGCTCCCGCGGTGAGTCGGGACATTTCATCTCCTTTGCTAGACGTGCCCAGCTATCGGTCGATTTGTACTGTCCTGGTTCACGGCTCTGAAAGTACGCGGCTCGAAACGGGACTGGTTGCGGCGGATGTGCCACAAGATCCTTCACAGAAATGGCGCCAGACGATATGCCAAATATGGTCACCATTTGTGGGTTACCCCCGAAATGGACAATGTTCTTCTGCACCCAGTCCAATGCTTTCCGCATGTCGAGATATCCTAAATTTTGCTCTTCGAGGGGCATATCTGGCGACATCGTAAAACCAAGATCTGAGAGTTCTAGTTAGATCTAATTTTGAATCTTACGAGAAAGGGGCATCCATTATCCTTCGAGATCGCACAACAGGATATCTTGAAATTTGGGTGGAGAACATACAACTTGTTCGGAAATTGAAAGTCACGACGATAATGTCTTCATACGCTGCGAGGTATTTGCCGTCATAATATCTGAACTGAGATCCTCCGAACTCATTGTTACCGCCATAGATGAAATGAGCTATTGCTCGGCCACCAGGAGGAACTGGCCTGGCCGGGGCGAAAACGTTGATGTATAGGCAGTCTTCACTCTCGTCCAGTGGTGGCGTGTTGTACAAAAATGTCGTGACATTGTCTTGACATACTTGTCAGTGACAACACTCTTAAAAAAGACTGTATAACTCACCGCGATACACCGAGGGACATGTCGTCTTGTATTCGGTAGCCTTGAGGGGCTCTTTCCACGGGATCGGATCAGCAGGCGGAGTAAATCGTTTAGGAGGCGTGGCAGCGTATGGAATTCCTAAGAAGCTGTTCACTTCGAGAACTTCATCTCGCTTTCCGAGGACAGGTCCGCTTGGTAATTCAACCCGAGGAGGCGCAATAGAGTACCTCGGCGGCTGTGGCGCCACCGCCACTTGAACGCTAACGGCAACCAAACACCAAAAAGCCAAATGGAGGAAGTGTGATGACATCTCCGCTTCTACTGATCAAGCGAATGACAATAAAAAGAAAATTGGAAAGTTAGATAGGGTAAGAGCAAGATGAGTGTCTATATATGAAAGGCCTTGGTTGCACACGACATCGTGCACAGGCCCCATTGTACCACAGACGGTCTCTTGGTGGACTCAAATTGATTGCTTTCGGAGAGAGATAGTATCCGACGGCTACAAACCAGGTCATCTTGGACCGATGGTCTTGCCCATTTGGTAGCAGTGGTTCCTGCTATGCCACAGGAGACATGGCACTTTCCTGGAAGAGGTGTGAGCTCGCAAGGGTCCAGGCTGGGCATCGTGGTCGTTGGCGACAAAGCGCCAGTGAAAATCCTTGCAAGTTTGCATGGGCGGTACTCGAAAACAAGGAGTCCCAAATGACTCCAATGTCATCAGCCAGTCTCGGCTCACTCAACTTTCATCTCGAGGACCTAGCTTGACGGGGAGCTTGGTATTTTGGCGTATGGGGGCTCATACTCGTTTTTGATCTTTCCACACTATAAGGCTTTTACTCTCTTCATTTCTCCGACTTTCCAGTAACCACATATCAAATTTGACAAAGAACTTCATAAAATCTTACAATCCGACAGGGACCCGCTGGAATTTTCAGCTGGACGGACGCAAGAACTGGTCTGCCTGACATGGTTGACTCGAGTTGACCAACTGCAACCCAGAAAAGTAACCACAAACAGGCAATGCCACGTGACTTCTTCGGTAACGGCTCAGCCTTATCAAATACTGAGGCTGGAAGAGAAGACTGCATATCCATGGCCAGGGACCAAGAAGCGACGTCCCCTGTTCAATAATCTGGGAAATTTCGAAATAACCAGCACTCTGATGGGTTCAATGAACAACCAGCGTAGTCCGGTGCGATTATCTTGAAGTTGTTCAATGACGTTGACAAAGAGATTTGGCTTTTCTTCGCCATTAAGCACCGAATGGCGTATAATACGAAGAATGGACAGCAGAGCCGTGTTAGCGAAGCTTGACACTGAGAGACTAGGACGTGCACCCAGACGATTTCAATCTTGGCAACTATGGCCGCCACTGTTGTCGTTTGAGATTTATGACACGTCGAACTAGACGCCACCAGTAAATCTGGTACTTACCCGCACTAATTTCGCCCTTTGCCCACGCAGGTAGAGTAATCAGACTATTCTGGATTTGGAAAAGTCGCAAACTTCGACCGTAGTGAAGCAAGTATTGTAGAACATAATGATCTGGTTAGACCTCACGTGTGTAATCATTGCGTCTATTTGTCCACGAAATTCTTCATGCGTGGCGGGCTGCGTTTTGCGGCTAGGAAAACGTTTCAGAATCGTGCGGTGGGTAGAGAGGGTGATCCCATCGCCTTGTTGGTGGGAATGGGTGAGCCGGCGGACATGCGGTACAATCTAGTCCACCAAGCGTCGAGTGTCATCTTTCAAAGAGAGGCTGATCTTTCGACGTCGGGAAGGACATTGGGCATTTGCGGATTATTCGCCGTGCCTACTGGTCTGGAAATTCTGAGACCGATCCCGTCATAGAAACATGACGAATGTGCCACTGCACTCGACGTGATCATGGTGCGATTATTGCTTGTAGGTTCGTGTTGAAAGGTAAACATAGAAGATACCCAGTGGAAGTTGCGTGATGGAACGGAGAGGTGATGCGTAGAAACGGGTGGATACGTTTGCTTGGGACAGTTAACCATCCACATCAATTCATAGGGCATTCAAATCGAGCATCCATAGAAATTTGGCAGGCGTATGTCGTAAGCGAATGAAGCTTGAAGAAATAAGCAGCCCCGGCTCCAATACGATTTGATTCGTCGCTGTAGACAGCGGAAGGATCCAAGTTTGATCTGATGCAATGTTAGAGTCTGAAGATATGAATAGCCACACTCGGTTTGACCAGGGTCACTATCCATATCGTATAACCACCCTCTTTTGTTGACGCTGCACATCTCTCAACGTTGTAACAAGTGTGTACCGCAGCCACCAAAATCGGGGG
>JAIFKG010000125.1:0-19247 GCA_020351975.1 Phyllosticta ampelicida | reverse complement strand
TTCTACTTGACCCCCATCCCATAAACCCACCTGCCACCCCCTCCATCCCATTGATGACGGACAGGGGCCGATCCATTCCTTGTTCCCGAGAGACCATCGACCGACACAGAGACAGGCACTTAGATTGGCCTTCGCCTGGAGTGACTGGAAACGATTCCTCCTCATCCTCTAGATGATATTTGTCCCCGTCCATTTTCACCGTCTTTAATTTGTACAGGAAGGCAGCTTTATCGGCGGCCAATGCTTGAGCCATGCCCACCCCCCATGGCATCCGCCCCTTCGGTGCCGACGGCCGCACCATCTGTTGGCTGTCGCTGTTGGCTCGCCCGTTCCATTAAAACTCCTCTCCCCTCGTCGTCTGTGGCCCCTTTCCCTCCCCGCATGCACCTGACCAAATTTCGGCAACTGCTTTTGCACCACAGAACCACATATGATCCTTTTTTTTACTTTTCTGCTTTCCGTTTCTTCGCCTCCCCCTCCTAGTCTTGTACATTTAAGCCGCTGATCTACACCGCGCAAGTAGGATATAGAAACGTGCTTTGGCTCTACGGTGCCCCAATGCTCTCTCCGTCTCAATCCCGCCTGCTCCCTCTGCTCACTCGAAACGCTCCAATTCACCTAACTTGCCATCCATCTACATACGCAGACACTAGTTCATCGGCTCACATTGTCCAAAATCTGCACCACATTCCTCTATTCGTCACCCCACACTCTTCAAACTCCGTGGAGCACAGCATGCGTCCGTCGTCAGGGACAAAGACGCGTGCAAGGGGGATTTGTGTGTGAGCGCATCTCGTTCCCGGTAGAATGCGGCCGGTGGTTGCGCTGCCCCCTCGTGATGCACGAATTGCCCGCGTGCTGACTGCCAGGTGCCAAAACTATGGCGGTCACGCTTCGACTGATTCATGGGTCTATGATGCACAGTCTTTCGTTTCCCAACTGCTCAAGAATAATTTCACAGCTTCTCTTTGGCATGGTCCGCCTCTCGTGCCGCATTCGTTGACCAACCATCTGGGAGAATACACTTCACGTGTATGGGCAATACTCCAGATTTTCAGCAATTTGTTACACCAAATGGATTTCTTCTGTAGGACTGATGTCATTCCTCGTGCTGCTGAACTGACGCGGAGTGGCAGCGATTTTTGGTGAGTGAAGAGAGGGGGGAAAAAAAAAATGGGAAAAGAAGCTTGAACTGCGCTGATGCGGCCGGACTGATGTGGAGGGGGAGCCAAAAAGATGTCGATTGACGACCTGGACTACTAACGAGCTGGATGCAGATCATCGAGCCACGTGATCCGGACCACGTGATAATTCTCGAAGAACGGCGTGAGGTTATGCGACAGGCAGGCCGGGCCGATACGGTCCGGGTTCAGACTGAGCAAGGGAAGTAAACGGAGCAAACAACCGAATGAGGAAGAGGGGAGCTCGACGAGCTGAACCCGTAACACTGACTGGCTGATTGACAGACTGACAAAAGCTTGCACTTGCAACGGCTTCTGCTTCAGCCAAATAGCACTTGCCGACTCATCCATCTACATGCTGTCAAATCAGCTCCACGTTCTTTATCCAAAATTCTCGATGGCTACATCCCGTCCATCATGCATCGAGCATCACCACGCCGCCTCCGCGGCTCACTCGCGGTTCGACTCTAATGCTCCGTCCAAGGGAGACCGAACGCTCGACAGTGCTGTCTCACCAAACGGTCCTGACAAGACGGGAGCAGCGATTCGCCAACAAGGCGGATGTCGTTGTTTCATCTGGATCTAGTCCCGATCCCGCAAATCTACCCGCGCTCCATCTCTCTCTCCTTCTCTTTGTGTGTTCTCTGTTCCTGCACGCTACTCACGCCTTCGCTTTGCCTCTTTCTTCTGATTTGAAACGGGTACACTTGCCGCTCGACTTGCCGCGCTCCTCCTCCGCGCTCCTCCTCCCCTCACAACCTCGCCCATACCCACAACGCTCTGCCCTCTGGCCCGCCTCTGCCCCGGACCCCCTGGTTCCCAACTACACCTTGCCGAGCACGTCTCGCACGACTCGCGTCGTGCGGTCTGCAATCTCTTCCACATCGGCCGCCGTGACCGTGTACGGCGGGGCTAGCAGGATGTGGTCGCCGGTCTTTCCGTTGACGGTGCCGCTGCCCGGATAGAGTGTGATGCTGTAGGGGGGGGACAGGGCTGGTGGTGGCCACCAGTCAGTCAGCTCGTGTCAGTATGTAGGGAGTGACAGTGCACGGGAGCTTGTAGCGGTGAAATGATTGGAAAGGGAGAGGCGTGAAGAAGGGATTGGGGGACTTCGCAGTTATCATACCTATTTCGTGTATCTGCGCTGCAACTGCTTGTTTGGGGTCAAACGGTTGCTTCGTCGCCTTGTCTCGAACAAACTCAATCTGGCGTGCTCGTTAGCGGCTAGTCAGGAAGGAGCTTACCGGACCGCACCGCACTCGAGGAACCAATGCCAAAACAATTGAGCGAAGAGGAAAAACAAGTTGGCAAGAGAGAATCAAGGGGGGAAAAGATCATAACGTTCACGACGGGATGTAGCAAGAGGAATACTGACCCCCCAAAAGAGCCCCCGCCCTCGAATATTTCCAACGTTAGGATGATCCTCCAAGCCCTCTCTCAGCAGTTTCTCGAGGTACTTGCCCTGCTCCGTCACATTCTTCATGAGATCCTGCTCTTTCAGAATACGCTGCACCTCGGCCGCAGCGGCGCAAGCGACCGGGTGCGCTTGATACGTGTGGCCGTGAACAAAGGCGCCGGTGCCCTTGGCCAGCGCGTCGACGACACGGTGGCCGACAAGTAGACCGGCGATGGGTTGGAAGCCGCCGCCGAGCCCCTTTCCGATGGTTTGCAGGTCCGGCACCACGCCCTCTTGCTCCCACGCGTGCAGAGTTCCGGTGCGCCCCATGCCGCTCATCACCTCGTCGAGAATGAGGAGCGCGCCGTATTTGTCGCACACGGCTTTCATGGCGGGGAAGTAGCCGGGGACTGAGGGGACGCAGCCGAGTGCCTGGATTCATGAGCGGTCAGGTCAGAGACAAAGACAAAGCGTTCGAAAGAGAGAGAGGGTGTCACTGCGGGAAGGAAATGCTCAAACTTACCGCACCAACAACGGGCTCGGCCACGAACGCGCAAACTGTCTCTGGCCCAACCCGTTGAAACTCTTCGTCCAGCTCCTGCGCCAACCGCTGCACAAAACCCTCGGTGCTCTCGCCCTCTCTCTTACCGCGGTACTCGTTACACGGCTCCACGTGTGAGATGTGCTGCATAAGTATAGGCTCAAAGGGTGTGCGCCGGCTGACGTGACCGCCCAGCGAGAGTCCTCCGAGGGTGGTTCCGTGGTATGAGCCTTTGCGCGCAATGAAGTGGATGCGCTGGGGCTGTGGTGGGCAGACTTCGAGGTAATATTGCCGCGCCATTTTCATGGCAGCTTCGACGGCCTCGGAGCCTGAGGGACGTTAGGAGAGAGTGGGTATGGTGAGCTTAGGGGATGATGTCAAATCTTGGAGACTGCGAGGTTCTGGGGCTGAGAGGTGGAGAGAAGCGACGATACCGAGTTGGAATCAGAGAATGAAGTGACCCGCGTCTTCCTTCTCTTGACATGAATGTGGCCCAAGTTCACTGCTGGGCAGACCTCGCGGAGGAAGTAGTGAATGGTACCAAGAGGGGAAGGAAAAGGAAAAAAAAAACCTATTGAGTTGATGGACGTCTCATCTCGACATCAAAAAGACACAATTGAGCTATACTCACCCGAACTGACGAAGACTGCCTTGCTCATGCGTCCGCCTGTTGAGTCAATGACCAATTTTCCGAGCTCTTCACCAGACGGCGCAGCAAACATGAAGCTGTGGCAGTACGAAACTGTGTCCATCTGACGCATGACGGCATCGCGCACGCGATCGTTGCCATGACCTAGACATGCCACTGCCGCTCCAGACGTCGCGTCCAAAACCTCTTGGCCATTTTCTAACGTGAGGTAGAGCCCACGAGAGGCAGTGATATTGGGGGGTGTGAAGCGCAGAGAGCGCTGGAGGACGGGATCCGGCGAGGTATGGGAGCCGTTTATCTTGTGCGAAGCGAGCATTTTGTCGTTGTATGAATGATTATATAAAGACGTATGAGCTGGGCTTCGTCTTCAAAGTCTGTGATGTTACAGCAATCGTGAGGTATTTTAAATCGCACGGTCGACGTGAACGACTGATCGAAATCAGATGCTGAGTCTTAATATCCCCTGGCGGATCATGCCCCGCCCTTTACGCCCTACGGACATGTACATATAGGCACCCTTCATTTTGTGACCGCCCTGCGTCCGCTTATCGCATGCAGTTCCCTGATCCGGCAAACCACGGGCTATGGCCTGCGAGCAGAGTCGAGCACAGACAGGGTGTAGGAACACGGCAGCGGGGGAATAGCAGCAACGCCGGCGGCACGTGGAGACAAGATTGGAAGACAAGGATGCGAGCTGAGCAGGAGAGTAAAGATATCGGGTCGGTGCGGAACTCCCCGCGCCTCGGACCGGTCGCTTTATGCTGTCAGGTCCTTTTGGCTCATGTGCCTGGAGCGTGAAATGCGAGGTTCGTGAAATTGATTTGGCAGTGCTGCAGAGAGTCTCCGATGTCTGGATGATTAGGAATTGTCACCTTCGTCTAGCGTCGGTCCTGAGCCATCATGCGTTGTCTTCTGATTTAGATGACAGTATTAGAAACTTATTGTAAGTTGCCCAGGGACTCGTATGAGTCTCCACTTGGGTGGCTTCTGGTTCAGGCGGCAGGATCAGATTGTCCCGTCCTTGGTGAACTGATTCATGAGCAATCCTGCGCGTGTTTACGTCAACAGACTACGCGTGGCGGACTGGTTGAGTGTTGCCGTTCCAACGCCAACGATATCGATTGTCGAGCTTTGCAAGCTCAACTGCTTGGGAAGACAGCGTGTCATAAACAAGTATGGATCAATTGTGATGAAGCTTGTCGGTGATCAGTGTTTGGACGTGGCACAAGAGCGGACGGATGAGCGCAAGTAGGGCGGAACCAATCCGCTGGGCGGTGAATCGTTTCCAAAACCTCAGGCAGAAAACCGGTCGACGTGGGGGACACTGTGACCTTTGAACGAGGTCAGCAGCATCAAACATCGTCCACCATGTCGAACCACGCGCGCGTAGAGGAGCTGTCCGACAGCGACCCCAGCGAAATGGATCCTTCCGATTTCGATCCGTCATCCCTCGCACAAATGATGGGCGGCGTAAACCTGGGTGCTGGCGGTCCTCAAGCGCAGCAATTCTCAACGCCGCAGCATACCATCACGCCCAACGCCCAGACCGAAGCTCAACATCGCGAGCGCTCCAAGCACTGGCAATGTATTTACCCCGTTTACTTTGACGCGACGCGCACGCGTGCCGAAGGACGCCGTGTCGGCAAAGGGCTGGCTGTCGAGAACCCGCTGGCGCGCGAAATGGTCGACGCCGTTGCCGCGTTGGGCCTGCAGGTCGTCTTCGAGCCAGGCAAGACGCATCCCAAGGATTGGGCCAATCCGGGGAGAGTGCGAATTCTGCTCAAGGAGAATGGCAAGCCCGTCAACTCGGCCGTCAAGAACAGTAGGCCATATTCCAAGCAACGCGCTCGTTGCAACTTCAATTGAGGACCGCAAGACTTACACATCCAGAACATCACCTCTACAACCTCGTTGGCGCTTACCTCAAAGCTCACCCTACGACTCCGGACGCCCCAATGCGTCTCCGCATAGCTGGACTGCCCCCGCCAAAGGAACTCAAGCCTCCCGCCATTCCCAAAGGCTGGAAAATGAACACGATTCTACCCCTCCACTCGGCTGGACTCAGCGGTGGTGGGGTCAGCGATAACCTCTTCAAGGATATGATGGCCGAGATGCAAGGCGAGACGCCCGGCGGTAGCGCAAGTGACAGCGGCACCAGCGCGGCCAAGAAGAAGAAGGATAAGAAGAAGGGCAAGGCTTGAGACAGCCGCGTCTGCCCCCGTCAGCCTGCCTGCTGATTGTTCTTGCGTTTGCTGCCACTGAGGCTTCGAATTTTTGGTGTGGCTCCCCATGGGCTGGCCTTTGAGGCAGTGTCTTGTTACCGGTGTTGAGCTCATTACACATACCGAAAATCCGCAAGACACCAGTCATTGGCTGTCAGTCCAGGCGCTATGCACTTCTTGCCAGAAGTCAAATTCGGCGCCACAAATGAAATAGCAAGCCCAGAGGAAATAACGAAAAGAAATATGGAAGAAACGCTAGCCTTACAATAGAAAGAAGAGGTAAAAGCAGGTTGTCTGCGGATGTTGCTGCCGTTTGACAGCTCGAGCAGGGCGGGAGCGGCAAGAAGGCGGAACAGACCCCTAAAGTTTGCCACCCTCGAGCTGGGCTACGCGCTGCACGGTGAAACGGTATTCGCTCAGGGTGACGGAAGGATGCATAGGACTCGGTCAGATCCATCGTCGCCGCGTTTCGATATGCACATATGCGGGCATGCACGTCTGTCTGCCGGTGTATGTCTTCCTCCAGACATGCATCGAAGCAAAGCTCCGGCTGCATCAAACACGTCAAATATGTCGCCGGACGTCAGAAGGCAGCTCTAGCGGCAGGCTCCTAAGATCTTTACCTCCTTTTGCTGGCATGCTTGTTTCTCCTTCGCGTCAATATGCATCTTTGCCTTTGCGCTTCTGTCGTTATTTCGTCATCGACAGCGGATGCTTTGCTTTTAACTCTGTAGGCGTTGGCGGTGGCAATGGATAGCAGGCTTGCAGTCACGCAGGTGGAAAGGCGGGCACGCCGGCCGATCTAGCTTATACTACGAAAACGGAACGCGCGCACAATCGATAAACGATACGGTCGTTGTCGCCGTCGTCGTGAGACGATGGATGCCGGAAACGCATCTGCCAAAAATATCATCTACCGATCCACGTTTGTGTTTACACGTGAAACTTACTTGTGTTGATGAGGTGTGGCGGTGCGGATTTTCTAAAACTTGCCTTAAACCTTGAACCCTATTCGCAAAACAACGGATGCCGTAGTAGATCCTGCCAGCGGGTGGAGTAAGGACTGGTAATGACCAGAGAGCAGGGTAGGTAAATCGCATCACCTGGGGGTGGGGGCAGGAGAACGAGCAGAATACCTACAGGTTTGAGCGGACGCAGGTTTTATTTCAATTTATTTTCAATTCTGTCCTTTCGCATCCCCAAGAGAAAATATACTCGCTTGTTTGTGTCATGGAGATTGGTGGAGGGTGGTTGAAAAGGGGGAGAAAGAGGCCGGAGGAAAAGGGTTACATGCTTTGGGAGAGAGCACAAAATCACCGAAGAGGCAAAATCGCACACACGATCGCTTTCACTTTGACAGAAACGCCCGAGCCGCGGCATGCAAGCTCATCGTGGGTGCTGGCGAAGTTTCCTTCGTCGAGAATGAGCTTCGGCTGCGCTTGCTCCTGAGATTCGCTGTTGTCGAGCAAGCTCGAGTCGGCCATCTGCGGATCCAAGCGTGGCATGGAAGAAGTCGCCAAATACGCACTTGCCAGTAGTTCTCAGTCACTGCTGAGATGCCAAAGACAGATTCCGTGCTCGCCATTTGCTGTCTGTCGATGGTTTGCTATTACACAGGCAGTCGATTGGCACCGCTGTGAAATGATTGAAAGAACAGCGAGGAAAATCCTTCTTTTGCATCGAAACGAGTGCTGGTACATATAGTTTGCCAACAGCTTGCTATCTTAGAGCTGTTGATTTAAAGCGGCTGCCAAGCGGTCTCTTAAGGTGGAGGAGGTGGGTCAAATGGGAGAGGAAGAAGCGAGGACGGAATGAGAACGGTATTACTAGCACAAATGTTGAGGGAGATTTCAGAAAACCAGCAACTGTCCGCCTCCCTCCTCCCTCTTGCATTCACGCCATGACTAATAGCAGCAGTCAAACGATGCCATCACAACCCAGGTGCAAAGCAAACTCGCAGACGAACAACCCAAGCGCAAGATATGGAAAGCAGTCCATCCAGACTAAGCAAACCTCTGGAAAAGCAACAAACAAAAGAGCCCATCCAAAGAGCAAAGGTCGGCCCGAGCCATCAACATGCAAGGGGTTTGTAGTTGACGCTGTGGATAGCCTTTGGGCTGCCTTTTCCAGCATATGGGTGGAGTTCAAGGAGATATGTTCACCGTCCCAATGGGGTGGATCTCTTTCAGTGTGTGTGCGCCCATCAACTCTCTACGCAATGACGCACACCCATGGAGAGAAAGGGAGAGTGATACATCGCCCACACATGGAGGCTTAGCAGGTATGGACGTATCGCAACGGCGTTATTTCTAAGCGACAAGACAGGGGAGGAAACCCTGAAACAACTTGTTTCATCGGGGCGAGACCAACTCCTCCCCCAACCGTGCTTTTGAGCCGATGTGGAGCTCTCGCTTAATCACTTATGCGAATTGAGACAAACGACAAAACACCAACGACGCCCATTCCCCAGGGTATTCACTAGCCGTCCAGCCGTGTGACTGATACCAAAAAGGAAATCAGTGGTTGGATGATGGAGGGATTTTAGAATGGACGTGCCTGTCTAGGATATCTTGCAGGCAATGCCGAACTGTTGCTGGATCGATTATGCAGCGCTAAGCATCCCTCCTCTTCTCCCGGTGACGCGCACTCCTAGGCCTCGACACATTTTTGCGTTCCTGCTCGGACGGCTGTGGCTGTTGATGAGGCTGCTGAGGCGGCTGTTGCCAAGGTTCTTCCTGATGTGGCTGTTGATGCCCCTGCTGCCCTTGCTGCCGATGGTGCTGCTGGTGCTGGTGCTGGTGCTGAGCAGTCCTCAGCTTCTTGGGCCAGTCAACGGCAAGGTCGATACGGTCCCGTGGATAAACAAACTCCAAAATGACATAGAGCAGATAGTCAATGATGACGCACAAACAAAAGAGCTTGCCCGCCCAAATACCGCAGCCGTAGTACCGCTTCAACCGGTCTATAAGGGCGAAGCTCTGTACGCCTGCCCGGCCGCGCGTGGCGCCCCACCCACCGCTCGAGTAGCCGTAAAACTCCTCTTCGCTGAGCACACCGGATATGCCGTTGTAGACGCGTTCGGTGCGCTCGGCGATGTCGTCCCATGAGTACATCATTTTGACTTGCTCGTGGAAACGCTCTGTACGAATCTTATTCGCTTGGCGCGCTGCAATGGCCTTGCCAGTCGCAGATACGAGGTCGTCTTCCTCAGGCTTGGCAAATGTAGTCATGTGTGCCGGTAGCACCTCTGGGATGCCGCCAACTCGTGTGCAGACGACATACAAGCCGCAGCTTGCGGCTTCGACAATTACGGTGCCAAATGCCTCGGTCAGACTGGGATGAAGATAGATGTGCCCTCGAACCATGACGTCTCGGACTTCCTCGTGCCTAACGGGGCCCAAAAGCTCCACGCGGTCTTGCAGCACATTCCTTTCGAGCATTTGCTCGAGATCGATGGCCTTTGGACCTGACCCGGCAATGATGAATTTGACGTTGGGGTGTGCGGCCAAGATTCGAGGGATGGCCGCAATCAGCAAGTCTGTTCCCTTGTTATAGAAAAGGCGTGAAATGACAACAATGGTGATGGTGTCATGGGGGCCAATTGTCTGTGAAGCTCGTTCTCCAGGTCGAAAGTTTTCCGCGACAACCGCATTAGGAATGACGGAGACCATCAGAGGGTCGAGCGAAGCGCGAAGGACAGTGTTTTCCTTGCTATCCAAAGTCAGCGGCGTCCCGCGATAGAAGTACTGAGAATCTGACCATGTGTGGCTGACGCAAATGACATGATCCACGTCGCTCAGCGTAAACTTCAGGAGTTTGTTGGTAAGGATGCTGGCCGCGTCTGCAAACCCAAACAGCGAGTGGTCCGTAAAGACGGTCCGCAGCCCCATTGTGCGCGCATGCAGAATGGCCTCATGGCAGAGACTACTAAGACTGGCATGACCATGTACAATCTCAATCTTCTCCCGGATGATGATGTTGCGAAAGATAGGGAAAAACGAGAAGACTGTCGGAAACGTCGACTCGCGGTAGATGACGAAGAAGGGGACGTGGTAAACTTTGAGGCCGTTGGTGAGGTATCTGATTCCTTTGCGACCTTCGTGGGCGTGGGTAATGATGATGACTTTGTGTCCGCGATCTATGAGTTTCTACAGCAGGTCAGCAACGGCTCACCCTGATGCGCATCGGGTCCCTACGGTTGAGAGCTGGTATATGTGACTTTCCACGCCACCTAAGAATGCGTCAATAACGAGCACCAAGCCTCGTGTTTCTTGACCAACCAGGTTGAGGGTAGAAGAAATCGCTAATCATCCTGCTGTGTGTGAGCGCGCGCTCCATGTTGCATTCCGAGAACCTACGCAATATTGTACGGCATCTTGAGCGTCTTCTTCCGTTACTTCGCGTAAACGGAGAGCAAAGAGTCAGCCAATGCATCGCAGGCCGGATTGAAGCAACGCCCTCAGAAAGGGTCAACCTTGGGAAGCGCCAATCTGAGCAAACGTTCAAACTTCCGTGTAAATAGCGCGTGTCGTTGGCACAAAAGGCTCCCGCGACACCAGGCGGTGTCTAAGCGGTGTAGATTCTGCCAGCAGCTCACATGAATTTACACAGACAGCGACTCTCTGTCAGTCTGCATTCAACTTGCAACACCACGATGCCGAGCCAGTTTTACGCACGCTACTTCCCTCCGAAAGCGCAGAAAGAGAGCTCCCCTGGGCTGCCATTGCGAGAGCCGGACGACCAAGAATCACGCACCGAAGAGGCTGTTGCTCCTCCGAGTCCAAAAACCCGGAAAGATAAAGATCCCAAGCGCCCGAAGAAGCGCAAGCGCATAGAGCAACAAGATGTCACAGCAGAAGGCGACGAGACGTCGAAGAAGCACAAGTCTGTGCTGTCAAAGTTTGAAAAGTCTACGCAGATTGCTTTGGTAGTTGCTGCGAGAGACAAGCCAAAGGATGAGGAGCCCGCCGAAGAGCCAGAGCTGCACGGCAAGTATACAGGCCCATTGGCGTCACACGACCCCATGTTGACGATTCCAATTAGATCTAGGACCCATCCCTCAGCCTGAACCCGTACCCGAAGTGCCGTATAAGCCCAAGTTCTCCTCCCTTCCGTCCTGGCTAGCGCAGCCAATTACTGCCTCGACAAGCAGTCGCAAACCATTCGAGGAACTCCGCATAGATTCAAAGCTCATCAGGCATCTGAAAAGCAAGGGATACCATGAAGCATTTGCAGTGCAGTCTGCCGTGTTGCCCCTCCTCCTACCCGGAGGGCCTCCTGACGTGGCTGATGTTTGTGTCTCTGCCGCCACGGGCTCTGGCAAAACGCTAGCCTATCTTCTTCCAATGATTGAGAGTATGCGCCATCGGATCGTTACACAGCTACGTGGAGTCGTTGTGGTGCCCACGCGCGAGCTGGTAGTCCAAGCACGGGAGGCAGCCGAGCTATGTGCCGTTGGCAGCGGCCTACAGGTTGGTGCTGCAATGGGAAGTCATGTTTTTGGTGTGGAACAAGACATGCTCGTCAAAAAGGGAAGGAGGTACGACTCAATAGCTTCAGCACAGTTGCGAGAGAGGGCCAAGAAACGTCTCGCGGACGGTTGGGCAGCGGAAGACGACGACTGCGAGGACATTCTCGATATCCTTCCCGGTCACGTGCCGCAGTACGAGTCAAAGGTCGACATTCTTATCTGCACCCCGGGTCGGCTCGTCGAGCATTTGCACCACACCAAGGGCTTCAATCTGAACAATGTCGATTGGCTCGTCATTGATGAGGCAGACCGGCTGCTTGACCAGAGCTTCCAGGATTGGGCCGAGACTGTGATGCATTCCTTGGAAGTACAAAAGACGCCCGATCAAATGGGTCCAAGGGAACGAATCATCTCCCACCTGCGGTATCTCCCGCAAAAGCGCAACGTTAGGAAGGTCATTCTAAGTGCCACAATGACGAGGGATTTGAGCAAACTGGAAGCACTCAGACTGCGGAGGCCAAAGCTGGTCATTGTGGAAGGAGCCGAGTCTGCCGGAGGCCGAGTCGAGGGCGACGTCTTTGAGCTTCCCGATTCGCTGTACGAATGCGCAATCCCTGTCGGCGACGGCACCCGAAAGCCCTTGTTCCTCCTACGACTTCTCCAGACTAGGATTCTTACAGACTTGCCCGACGCGGCTGCGCAGAGTTACGGTGAGTTGATGGACGAGGACTCCAAGTCTGATGTTAGCTCCGATGTATCATCTACAGATACTGAGTCGTCGGACTCGTCCTCGAGCGACCCTGATTCAGAATCCGACGCACAGTCCTCGAGCTCAGATACCCTCGAGGAGGAACCGGCTGCACGACCACGGCCCGCAGCGACAGCGACGACGACAGCGGAGCCCGCTTCTAACGTCCTCATCTTCACACACAACAACGAAAACGCCAACCGCCTCTCCCGCCTCTTAGGGCTGCTCTATCCTCCGTACTCCGCCCTAACCGGCACTCTAACCAAATCCTCAACCTCGTCCTCCTCACGCAAACTGCTCCGCGCTTTCAGTGCCGGCAAGCTGCGCATCCTCATCGCATCGGACCGGGCGTCGCGCGGGCTGGACCTGCGGCACTTGGCGCACGTTGTCAACTATGATATGGCGACGAGCGTGACCAGCTACGTGCATCGCGTGGGGCGTACGGCGCGCGCGGGCAACGACGGCACTGCCTGGACGCTGTTTACGCGTAGCGAGGCAGGCTGGTTCTGGAACGTGGTTGCGCGTGGTGATGCCATTAGGAGGAATGCTGGGACCAAGGTTGAGAGAATGAAGTTGGAGGAGGCGGTCAGCGAGAGTTCAGTGGAGAAGTATGAGCAAGCGTTGGCCAGACTGGGGGCTGAGGCTAGGGGTGTTGCCCAATAGCGAGTCTCAAATGGAACAAATAGTTTGTACCATGGCCCCGTTCTTTGAGTGCCCGTACTCAATGATGGAGTTAATACCTCGGCCTGCAATCCGTTTCCAAGTGGACAGACACAGCAGCTTGTCTAATTCGATTGAAGAAATGGCCACTCACCTACCAGAACAGTCCAATAGACAGACGTGCCGTCTCGAAAATAGCAATTCGCGGCCACTTCCGCACAAGGCAGGTAATCTAGGTCCTTGGATCGAGGAGAGGGGCCACTTTCAACGTCGCCCATCTATCCATACATATGACGGAAAGGTTCAAGGTAGCCGTGCTCCCACGCACATCACCTACCTTCCTATCAACGCTCCGTTCATCCACCTAACTATTGAAGACAAAGACCCACTTAAGAATATAGACCAAGTGGGGGGTGGACAGCCCTTCAATAGGTGTTGATACGGCCCGCGGCCGTTAATCAGGCTTCCCGTCACCACAGCCATTTATTCCTTGCCAACGTGACTGTGGGATGTGACACACGTCCATCGTCCCGTTATGACGCACAGTGCTTGTCCGCGAGCCGGGCTCACCTGGGTAGTTGGGTGCCCAAGGCTGACGGGCAAGACAGGAATGGACCGACTGTCGGGACTGCATCTGAGCAGCCGAGTGAACAATGGCCTATGACGTGTAGATGGGTGATGAGAATAGGGTAAGAGGCAACGCATGAGTAGAAGGAATGGAACGTTGACGGGGATGACGGATCGAGAGACGAGACGAAAAGACGGGAAACGAACAATTGGAAGATGCCAAAAGCAGAAGGACAGGAGACGAAACCAGAAAGCAAAGCCAAAGGCTGCAACGACACCACCACTCAGAGCATCTCAAAGATGCGTGTGACACAAAACTGCATGGTCAAACATGCACCGGCCCGGCCTCCAGCTTGTTTCGTCGCCCGCCGCTTGCCATCGCGTGCCTCGTTCCCAAAACTCCAGACGTCGTCGGTGCAGCGAAGCTTCAATACAGGCACGGCCACCAGGACCGCTTCCCTGCACGCAACGGGGCCCGATGTTCTGGAGAGGAAGGCGTCCAAAAGAAAAGAAAACATGTTGCGTCTTGCTGGTTGATTGATGCAGCCTCGGCCGTTGCGGCCTCCCGTGCTTCGTATATGCTGGCCTGGGATAATGGGATGCCGCTGGCATGGCTATCCCCCTGGCACAAACATGGCCGACGCACTGCTACTGTTGTGTCTGCAGTGGTTAAGCTGTTCGGTATAATGTGTGCGTACCCAGTGCGGGAGCGTGGGCTGCATTGCTGCTGTGCTCGGGAGCGTCACGGCGGTTGATCGGTTGATGGCAGCGCTTGGCGATTATGCAAGCCAAGACCCGGCGGTGGGCTGGTGAGGGTGCTGCCCGCTTTGGATCGAGCACGTCCGCTTGTGGACAGGAACACGCCCAACTGAGGTACTTGGTAGGTGGTCGACACCATTCGCTCTTCCACCACCAAAGCACCTTTCCGACGCCTTCACGACACGCCCACTCCGCCGCGACAGGACGTTGGTTGGCCATGTTGCCCGGTACATGGTTGGCCTGGCATTTGCGGCTTCTCCCCCTGAGTAGCAAGGTTGCGGAAGATCGACATAACCCAGAGCCAAAGACGGCCGTCGAATCATAGCGCCGGCTCGTCTCGACTCTGGAGATCCTAGCCTCTGCTCATCTAATTGCTCCGACTACTAACGACCTGACAAACGCGGTCAAGCGCCGCGACGCTTCGCTCACCGGCAACATACGACTGGACGACTGGATAGACGGCCGATGGCGAGCCGCCAGCCAGCACACCTCTTCAAAGGCGACGAGGAAAAAAAAAGATGACCTGCCTGATTGGCATGCGCCGAGTTGATGCCGCCGTCGCCTCGAGCGGCCTGATGGATGGCGCTATCGACTCGTCGCCACTCGTTGTACAGACCACACAGGCCACTGATCGGATACAGAAGATACAGACTTGGCGACATGCAGGCTCCATCTACATGTGCTGGCCATGGCTGGGCGACGGGTGATGTACATGGATGGCTCCGTGGTAGCTGTTTGGTCCCTGAATCTCTCTTTCGCCCAATTTTCTCTGGACGAATTTTGTGTTGCCGCCGTCCCGAACCGCACGCGGTGCGCCGCGCTTCGATGCTGCTGCCCAGCCCTCAAGGGCTGGCCGTTGTCCATTTTGGACGCTTGTTGGAGATGATGGCTACTCGTCACTTTCTAACCCACCCGGCAACCTCCCCCGGCCGACTGTTGCGAGTGGGTCTTGCGATGTGTGTTTTATGGTCCAGGATATGGCGACCTATTTTTTTTTCAATGGAGCATCACTTCTTCACAGCGGCCTTCCATGGCCCCTGTGGCCCCGTGGAGTCGACCTCTTTGAGCTGGAGCAAACACCGAGATCGTCATCGCCTTGGGCTCCCCGGGCTGGCACATGGCATGGTGTGCCCTGAGCGGAGGCTCACTGGCTCAGGACCATGCGAGCTTCGGCTGGTCCGCCGGTCACCGCCATGTCATGTCGTGCCGCTATCGATAACTAGACGGATGGAGCGGGCATGCCATGGACTGGCGTGTGCCATCCGTGTGCGCCTGTCTTGGTTTGGGAGCAAGGAGATATGAGGGCATCACGGCTACGGCTGGACCCCCTGTTTCGACGACTTCTATCATTATGCGGAGCAATATAAAGATGGCGGCTCAAAGGGACCAATCAGGCGCATGGGAAGCATCTGAAATGGATGATGAGCTGGTCCTAATATCCGACGCCATCCCACGCGTAGAGCCGTGCTGTTTCAAAGAGGCAGCTGTTTAGCTGCTATCGTACTTCATCTCGATAGCGACTAGGGCCAAGACTCAGTGTTGTCATGGCAGGCGAGGTTTTTGTGGGGTGAGGGCCTTGGGCTGGCCAGAGCATGTAGGTGTCTGTCTGGGATGGAGTGACGGGCCGGCCGACGGCAGCGCAAGAAGGAAGAAGATGCGTGTGGCAAACTAGCAGAGCGGGCGGCCAGCGGGTATGTGCACCACGGCGGTAGCAGCAGCAGCAGCAGCAGCAGAGGCATCGACGCTTGGAGGTGCATGCCGTGGGGACGGCTTCTTTTGTTTTGGAGTGGCAGACGACTTGTGTACGGTGCCCGTGGTCCTGCAGGAAGAGGTGGATCTCGTCGATCCTTCGGGTTCTCGTGCGTCAGTTTTCCATGCAGCAACCGAGACTCATCTTGATGGTCGCAGGTCTTTAAAAGTCGGTCTTCCCCGACGTTTGTAGTGTTCATCGCTCTAAGCCCATACCGTCCCTGTCAACTCCAGGGGTGCATCACCAACGTCGTCCAATTCCTCCCCGGCCCTCCTCCTAGCAGCGTCTTGTCTTTCACAGCAACCAAGATGCCTTCCTACTCAGCAGCAGCCCTAGCGGCTCTCGTAGGTACTTCGCTGGCCAGTCCAGTTGCCCGTCACGAATTCCAAAAGCGCAACACGTTTTCGCTCAACCAAGTCCAGCGTGGAACCTACACCAAGAACGGGCCGGCCCAGGTTGCAAAGGCGCACAAGAAGTTTGGCGTCTCGGTTCCATCCGTCGTCAACGCCGCCGTCAGCGCCGCGGCGGCGACTACGACTGGATCGGTGGCGGCCACGCCCGAGGACAACGAGGATTCGTTGTACCTCTGCCCTGTCACTGTGGGCGGCACGGTACTGGAGCTGGACTTTGACACGTAAGTGCCGACGAATGCAAACAAAAAAGGGACGTAAGCTGACGTATGGTGGTGCAGTGGATCCGCCGACCTGTAAGTGGTTTCCGCATTGTCGCCTGTCGTGGTTGTGAAGAAGGTTGTCAGGGTCAGGGTTGGCGGCCACAGCCATGCAGCATTAGGGCCTATGCCCATGTGCCTGAGCGTTAGACAGGGTGGGCCATGATGCGACGCGACGTTTCACCCTGCGAGCCGCTGCACAGGGGCCACGCGCCCCTAGTTACCGCTGCGTGGCGCTGCCGCCACTCGCTGCACCTACCCGACGATTGTTTCTTCCTACCTGTCACCCCACTCCCCACACAATTCCCGTGTCTTGTCCGAATGCATCGTGCTAACATGCCGCAGCTGGGTCTTTTCCAGCGAGTTGCCATCAAGTGAGCAAAAGGGCCACGCAATCTACAAGCCCTCCAGCTCCGCCACCAAGAAGAGCGGCTACTCGTGGGACATCTCCTACGGCGACGGCTCCGGCGCTGCTGGAGACGTTTACGCCGACAAGGTCGTCGTCGGCGGTGTTACCGCCACCTCCCAGGCTGTCGAGGCCGCCACCTCCGTGTCGTCGTCCTTTATCTCGGACACGGACGACGATGGTCTGCTCGGTCTTGCCTTTAGCACCATCAACACCGTCTCGCCAAAGGCCCAGACCACCTTCTTCGACACCGTCGCCGACCAGCTCGCCGAGAAGCTGTTTGCCGTCACCCTGAAGAAGGGCGAGGCCGGTACCTACGACTTTGGCTTCATTGACGAGTCCAAGTACACGGGCGACATTGCCTACGTCGATGTCGACAGCTCCGAGGGCTACTGGGGCTTCACTGCTGCCGGCTACGCCGTTGGCGACGGCTCCGTGACGAGCAGCTCGTTCTCGGCCATTGCCGACACTGGCACCACGCTCATCTACCTTCCCGACGAAATCGTCGAGGCCTACTACAAGCAGGTCGACGGCGCCAGCTACAACATGCTGCAGGCCGGCTACACGTTTGCGTGCTCGGCGGATCTGCCCGACTTTTCGCTGTCGATTGGCGGCGCTACGCGCACGGTGCCGGGCAGCTACATCAACTACGCGGCGATCGACTCGACCAACTGCTACGGCGGCATCCAGAGCTCGTCTTCCATCGGCCTGTCCATCATCGGCGACATCTTCCTCAAGAGCCAGTACGTCGTCTTCGACAAGACGCAGAGCACCCCGCGCCTCGGCTGGGCCCAGCAGATCACCTCCACCTCCAACTCGGACGGCACTGCCTCGAGCCAGACAAATGCCAGCAGCTCTACTTCCAGTCCTGCCTCGGGCAGCGGCTTTGGTGGCTCGGGCATCTTCCCCTCGTCCATCCCGTCCGGCTTCCCATAGTCCGGTAGCGGCTCTGGCTCCTCGTCGTCTTTGTCAGGCTCTGGCTCCTCCCTAGGCTCCGGCTTCTCAGAGTCTCAGTCTAGCGAAGGCGTTAGCCAGGAGGCAGCCAACCAGGCGTTCAACGAGGCACTGGCCACCACTCAGGCCGGCGGCTTCTAAGCAATCCGCCGGGGAAGCATATTTTCATTATTTCGTTGCATATCGTCGCATTTAAGAGACGGCTGGACAGATTTGTGTTTGCATTGGTCAAGATTTAGCGGATGTGGGATGGTAGCTAGATTCGTTGGTCTTTTGGAAAGCAAGTCAAAATCGAAGGCTCCAGTTTGTTCCCCCGTTTGCTTTTTTTTTTGTCCTTTCAAGTATATAGATACACCGACCGCACATTGAGCGAGTGGTCTGCTCTTGGCTTTTTTACCGTGTCACATCTGCATTTTACCCTGTAGCATTTGTCTGGCTGGTGGGAATCATCGTGTATAGGCAAGCATTGGCGAGGAAGCAAGCGTCGGAGGATATCAATGAATCCATCTCATTCGTCAATTTTGGTGCACACCACTCTTCTCCTGACTGCTTACCCTCGTCTTGTCCGGGTACATGCACACAGTGATGGGAAACCGTATTTCAATCGTTTGATCTTCCTGGTCTTGACACACCGCACACTCTTTCTTGCGTTCACTTGTTGCCGTCCTTCCCGTCCTAGCCGTGCTTTCAGTGGTATTTACAGTATTCGTGCTGTACGTCAAGCGAGAGAGGCGCGAGTTTGTTTCAGAAAAGCCAAAAAAGAAATCCATTAAGAACTCCCTCTCCTCCGTCTCACGAGTAGGCGAGTGCATTGAGAAGAGATATTGACTTGACGCTTCATTTCCGAAACTATCTGCATTGCATGTTTGAACACATAATTGGACATACCAATTCGTATGTTTTCACGTGTTTCATTCCATCAGCCCCGAAACTCGAAACAATGGAAATAATACGAGGTTCATCATCCAAAGGCCGACATCCTCGGGTTACCTCAAGGAAAAAAAAAAAAATGGGGGGGGGTATGTGGTTTTGACAGCCATCCTGCGTTTTCTCTCGTTTCTCGCTTCGCTTTCGATTTTTTCGCATTTCATGCTCCATTCTTCGTTCTGGGCCTTGATGTGTTGTTCGATGTTCGTGTGATTTTGGTCTTTGCTCCGTCGAGGGGCGCTGAAGGTGTTGATGTAGATGGGGAGGAAGGAAGAGAAGAAGAAGAAGAAGAAGAAGAAGAAGAAGAAGAAGAAGAAGAAGAAGAAGAAGAAGAAGAAGAAGAAGAA
>JAIFKG010000114.1:0-11356 GCA_020351975.1 Phyllosticta ampelicida | reverse complement strand
TAGTGGCCACCTTTGTGGATTTGAGGAACTCCATGGTGGGTGGGATCCCTTGGCTAGTGTTGAGCAGGAGATTTACATCCTGTTCGTCGTTTCGAAGCGGCCTTCCAAGGGCCTCTTCGAGCATTGTTTTGTGATTTGAGCGAGGTGGTGTTATACGCTCCGTGCACCCACCCACCTGTGCCTTGGTTCTCACTACCTGCTGCACCTGACGCTCATCTCTAGAATCTCCTTTTCAGTCGACTTGAAGGGCCTGCTCCGAACTTGATGCTCTTTTCAATGTGCACGTGCAATTGCCGCAGTCAAAAGAGTCCTCAAGCGATACGCATCTGAAGCAGCAGCCATGTCCGCACGACTGGGGCTGCAGCAAGAAAAGCAGACGGAGCGACAGGGACACAGACGACACCTGTCGGCAGCATCTTGAGGCTCATATTTCAGCCAAGCGGCATTTTGATACCGCCGAGATGACGTGGAGCGACGCTCAGCCACTGCTCGGCTTGATAGGAGCGACTTTATACCAAGACATGGCGTTGGGCATCGTTTTTGGGCAACGGACAGTATGGGCGACGACGTGACGTCTTCGGCATGATGACAGTTGACGAAGTGCGTCCGCGCAGTCTGTGGTCAGGCAAAGGTGGTCTGTCTGGATTAGGAAGGTCAACAAGCGTGAGATGGGCGGCGTTTCGGGTTGCAAAGTCGACCGGCCACTAGCCAGCCACGCCGTCTCCCGAGCAGCATGACTGCCGCGTTTGAGGTCGACACAGATAGCCTCCCGGGCATGTTTGTCTGGAACGAAGATGGTTCACTGGAGAAGAGGGAAACGTTGGGTGACATGTGCGTGAGCGGGCCGGTCCGTGGCAAAGGGACCCCGGTTGACGAAAAAGCAGAAAGGCAACAGTGATGGGTGAACTAAAGCTGCAGCCTGAAGCGAAGAGCAGGCCAATTGCGACGGGAGGACGCAAGAGAGGTGGCAGTGCAGAGTCGAAGACTGACGTCGACAGGGGAGGGAGAAAAAAGGGAGAGGAAAAACAATGATCCCCTCCCCGCATGCGTCTCATCACTCCACAATCAGCCAAGCGCCATCGTCTCACGCGAACATGTCTCGCGCTCCTCCCGGTCTATCTTCGTCCAGCTCCACCCTCACGTCTCCCTCTGCTGCAACTGGGCCTGAGGAATTCTCGGCCAATTGTGTACTGTCGCACGCAGGGCCTTGCAACAGCCCACCATCAGTCGACGGTTGCGAGAGGTCCTTCTGAGGTGTGAGAGCAGCCATGGCTTCTTTCAAATGTAGCTACCTGTACCGTATATATCAATTCCACCACATCCGCCGTCCTTGTCATCTTCGTCCAACAGCAACCTGTCGAACCACTCTCGATTCTTGATTACCAACGCCCCTCGATCGACAGGCTTTACTTCATACTACGGATCTCATACATCCACCATCGTCATTCTTCTCCGCACCCCATCCTCAAACGGAACCGCTAGCACTGCCTCCTGGACAGCCCTACGCTACACTACTCCTTGCCGCACTCTAGCCTGCTTCATCCCTATCCATTTCCGCCATCCCCCGCAGAAGAACGCGCAGTCACCTGCCTAGCGGCATGCCTTGATCACTCCACTTCCGCTACGTTCCTCTTACGACTGGTACTCCGCCCTTTTTTTTGGCAGTATATACCCCGGCCCGTGTCCCATTTGCCGCCATGATGGCTAGTCCCCCGAGTCAACCTCTGCGCCCGTTTTCCACTGCCGCCCGTGTCCACCCCGCAATCCCCGTCTTCCATCCCCAGATCATTGCCAAGATGCAATCCTCGGTCGCCTCGTCGCCGTCCAACGCTGCGCAACGAGTAAAGATGCTTGGGAGGAGAGTTGCTCTGCCTGCTACAGGCTTCCTTGCTTTGGGTATGTCGATGCTGCCTCCCATTGCCATTAACTTAAACGCCACCCGACTCCATACCTACCTAAATACCCCCACACGCCGCCGAGGCTGTGCCAGGCCTTAACCCAACCATCACCACCACCACCACCACCACCACCACCACGCCTTCTCCTCAACTCTTGCTAACACTGGATTCGCAGGCATGGTCGTCTCCGCCTACGTCGACAAACGCCAGTACTCCAGCAGCCCCCCCACCTCGCACTCCCGTCTCGCCGCCGAGCAACAGCAGAAACAGCGCAACGACGCCCTAACCGCCGCGTACGGCGACCGATCCAGTCTCGAGGACATTCAAAAAGCCATGGAGATGTACGAGGTGAGCAGTACGAGCAGTGCAAAGTTCCCCAATGTTGAGCTGGAGAGGGGAGTCTGTGGTTGAGTGAGCGTGGGCTGATGAAGCCTTGGACAGGCCGGGTCGACAGAGCAGCAGCGGTAAACGACGTTGCTGCGATACCACCTTACGCATCCTTGTTCCTCTTCTCTTATCAAATTTGACGTTTTCGGCATCATCATCATCGTTTGCAATGTCTAGGCGTTGGGCTGGCCAACCATGCCGCGCCGCCTTGTAGTGCTGGGATAGGGACCTGATATCATGGGTGGGGCGTTGGGAGAACAAGTGCTGCATGCAGTTGCATCAAGCAGAGTGGCGTCCAGGTGTTTTTTTTTTTTTTGTCCTTTGCTTTTGAATGGCATGTCGCCAAGGGGGCCGACCACTGTCTGCTTGATGGATTTCGTATTGTTTGATACAGCAGCGCATGGTCGGCCGCTGGGAGCTGGGAGCTGGGAGCTGGGAGCTGGGAGCTGGGAGCTGGGAGCTGGGAGCTGGCTGCTGTAAGAAATAAAGTTCTTGTATACCACGCGTGGTTTGTCCTTGCTCTTTCGTGGTGCTGCTTTGCCTTCAATTCAGCGCTGGAGTCGTGGTGTGCAAGCTGGTGGTGGTTGTGCGGGCAGAGCGTTCTTCCGGCACGGTTGCCGCAACTTTCCAGCCCAATCGCTCCCAACTCGGCCACGACTAAACAGGCGGACAGACGGACGGCAACCTCCGCATCTCCGACAGCACCCTATGCTCTTCGCCGCCTATGATTCTCCACCACATCACCTGTCATCAGGCCATCATGTCCAAATCCTTCCTCATCGACGTGCGCTCGCCCCAAGAGTTTGCCACGGGCGGCATCGAGGGCGCCATCAATATCGAATACATGCACATCGACCAGCTGGCAGCCGACCCGCGCGTGGGACGCGGCGACGACATTACGCTCTACTGCCGGTCTGGCCGCCGCTCAGCCATTGCGCTGGACACGCTCAAGTCGCTTGGCTTCCGGAAGGTCCGTGATATTGGCGATTTGGATCAGGCCAAGGAGACGCTGCGGTTGGAGAAGCAGCAACAAGAGCAAACGTCCCAGCCGGCGCCGGTTTCCAACGACGTCGAGCGCGGCACCGCATCCAAGGAAACGCTCGAGAGCTCGACCAAGGCGCTGCTGGATGGTTTAAGGGCTTTGGAACAGTGATCAAAAGGCTCAGTGGTCTTCTTGCTGTTCTACTTTTGGGCACTGGTCTCAGCGGTCAAAGATACTACGTGGCGTGAAAGAGCTGGGGGCTGTCGACCACCCATGGTTTTTCGGCTTGAATATTTAGCGCCAACGTTTCCCTGTGTGCACCGTGGACCTCGTTTGCCTTTGGTCGCAGTCTCTGCACGATGCTGGTTGAAGGATTTGGATAGCGAAGCGCTGAGCAGAGCAGGCCCGGCGGGCAGTCGCAGCACAGAAAGTTCTCGTTTTCGTCCCAACATTAATGCGAGATTCATCATGGCCAATCGGATTACCAACTTCGACCCGCCCACGTCGTAAATGCCTGTTCTTCACCTTCCAGGACTTGGTCCACTCCGTCTGCACCTTTCCGTCATGAGCTGACGGCTTGAGGCCCTTATTCTTCTGTAACAGAAGAGGCTCACTGCAGCGAAGACCACCTTTCCGCTCGCTTGCCCCGGTCGCCTAATATGCGCGCGTGCGCGCGTCTCCCAAAATAAATGCGGAGGACTGGCGACCGTCCCCTAAAATGAATGCGGAGGACTGGCGGCCGTCGACCTTTTTGGTGACTTTTCTTGGAAATCCTTTCCTCCAAGACGAGGATGCCATCAATGTTGCACGGCAGGCCCGTCGGACGTCTTCAGCTCGGACACAAACTTTTGGCCTTGACGTACATGTACTCGACATCATGTGGTCGGGCGCACGCCGTTGCCCGCAACCCAAGTCAACTTCACGCAGTCTTTCCTGACGCCGTTCATCCGTCCTGCGTGATGAAAACGCAGAACCCCGTGCCAAAAGCACTGCGCATGTTACACAGCACGAAATACTCGATGCCTCCAACATCATGGCATGGCTGCTTCTTCACCTCAACCGCGTCTTAAGGTCTTAGAGTTTTTTGGCGCCCATCCTCTACCCTCAAGCCATAGTTACCCGACTGAAGAAACGTTTGCAAGGCCAAATTCGGTCTGTGCCACCATGGCAGTAACCGTCACTTCCCCCCACCCACATGTCTTTTCTCAGTTAGCCTTGTGCGACATCGGGCTCGCCCCGCCTCGCCTCGTCACTGGCCAGTCGATTCTGCAGGTAGCCGCAAGCTTGCATGGCCCGGCTCCCTCCAACCCCTGTCGGGGCGCGCAGCCATCTCCCACACCTCAGTGCTCAATCTCGAGTTTCTGCCCGTTCCTGCAGGCTTTTGGGCGTTTTGCGCTCATCTACCGGCCCTGCGATCGCTGCACCGGCCCGCCGGTCACTGGAACCAGCACGCCCGGGTTCTGGGGAGGCGAGTTACCGGGGTTGGTGCCCGGCGAGGTTTGGACACAGAGGTGACACGGGTCAAGGGCGTTGTGTGACCGCTTGTACTATCTGTGGTGCTGCTGTCCCCTGGTACGGTGTGCACGGCTGAAGATTATGATCTCATTGGGTCGACGATGCCTTTTTCTCCGAAAAGACTTGAGCTCGACGACGGCTGGTACCCGCCATTGTTCTATCGTTTCTTTTCCGTCTCGCATACCCTCGTTCGTGCGATCCTTCGACGCCCGTCCTCCGGTCGTACAGCACAGCTACGGCACTGCTGGGCAATAAAAGCAACGCGAGCACAATATCTCCTCTGACAACTGTCAACACGTCAGGGCTTTGGAGACGTGCACATACAGTCTACAAAAATTCCATGGATCGATAGCAACATGAGCTTGCCGCGTCATACAATCGGGTTGTCCTCCTTTCAGCCAACCCGCCAGTCAAGCACAGATCTACTCTTCCCGACAACATTATTATCGCCATCTCCTGCCCTCATCTCGTCTCGTCTCTCATCCCCCAGTTCTTTGAAACAAACCCTCCGCTCTGCGGCGAGCCGTCTGGCTGCATTTATGCGCCACCATTGCCGTTTCCTGTTGCCCGTTGTCGCAGTGGACAGCTTTGCGAGGCTGACCTGGGTGCAGAGGCGAGAGCAACGGCTGGGTGCCGATATGCGCATTCGACATGCCCAAAACGGCAAAAGGCGGGCATGCTGGTTGCTTGCTTGCGGCTGACGGCTGACTGCCGAAAGCGGACGGCGTATTTATGCGCAAGGCTCCGGGGAGAGGTGTTTGGAGCAGATGTTCTTGCCAACCTAAAGACACGCAAGCTGACCGAACCGAGCCTCGCATAGAATAATGTCGTTGAGGTCGTCGTCTCGACGCATTGGATAGAGTGTCAGTAGTGGGTTGGGTTCCACACCAGGAAAATCAAAGCAAAAGCAGCGGTCCATGACACCATGCCACGCAATGCCATGCCATTGATTCTTCTTCTGCTTTTCGAGATTGTCCCACCACTCGATCTAGATATCTTCTGCACTCCCTACCCTATACTTACCAACTGACCGAACAGAGACGACGTGCGGCTCGGCTACCGCAAACCGAACTGCCGTGTCGTTGTCCTTGTCCTTACCCTTACCTGTCTTTGCATGGTGGCGGTATTAGTGGTGGTGGGCGCGTGTTGATCAGGGGAAGGAAGGGCTGCCGGTTAGCTCCTATGTTAAGGTACACACGAACGTGGTGACCTCTGGGGCGCCGCGTTTCTGCACGTCGACAGATCCACTCCACCTGCATGCCTCCGAATCCCCTGGCAACGCTCGTTCCGCACTGCGGAACATAGCATGGCATGAGTAGTTACGCGACGTCTCATCAGCTCGGTGTCCGGCTGCAGGAGAAATTCTCTTGCACCTCACGGAGATATCCGTAGTCAACGCCCGCCCGATCTTGACGCTTATGCACGACGAGCAGACCAAGATATGAAGGGAAGCCATGCGGCTAGCCATTGCTTTCCACCGCCACTTCGTTGCGGACAGACGGACACAGACTAGTGGTCTCTTTTTTTTGATCGCGAAACCTCATCGACACGGGGGAATGGCTTGATCTGCACAAATGGAGTATGGTCATGTTTCTTACCTGCTGCCAGTCGGGTGCCGATACTGCCGCTGCCGCGACTGCTGCTGCTGCTTTCAAGTCCACCAGCGTCGCCCGCTAGGTCTGTCTCCCTTACTAAATGTATGGCGAGGAAGGGGCACTGCACGACGGTCACGCAATATGAATGACTGACTGACTGCTTCACCCACACCTGTCCTAACTCTGAACCTTTACGTGGCGCGTATTGCGGTTTACGGAAAGACACTGAGAACGATGTGCGTGTGTGTGTCTAGTGTCCTTGCTTTTGATTACGAGTTCTCTAGTCTGGTCGACTGCATAATTTGCCTGCTTGTGTGTTGTGCTGTCTTGTTGCCACTGTGCTGCTAGCTAGCTGGTTGGCTGGCTGGGTGCGTTGGCAAAAGTGTGGTAGGCATAGGAGTGGTTTAGCCGCATCAGATGTGAGATAATGCGGCGATACTAGATGAGGCGAACAGAGGGGTGAGAACTCAGTGGGACGATATCATACATATCTCATAAGTTTTGCCAATTTATCACACGTTGCATCGAAGGCAATCAGTGGTATCACCACATCATACCCCACCTAGAAGCCCTCTCTTCTGCCTTGTCCTGCCCTGCCCCTTAGCCGCGGGCCACTCAATTCCCCTTAAACACGTCGTTGATGTTCTTCTCGATGCCCCGATACGCCTCCCTGACTGCTGGACTGTAATGCTGCCGCAACAACATGCCTTCCCAGACGGTGCTCGCAAAGGGATTACTCGCCTCGAGGCGGCCGCGCCCACCCGCCAGCAGCGGGTCCCACACGCCGTCGCCCTTGCGCTCCTCGGTGTTCCACATCGCGGCGACCTTGCGGCCGTGCACGCGGGTCACCTTGTTTAGGAGGGCGAGGAGGGCGCGCGCAGATTTCTCCGGGAGATGTAAAGAGATAGTGAGGAGCGTTTTCGTGAAGGCGGCCAGGCGAGTGGGTGGGACGGCGCGGATGGCCGTGTTGGCGGGGAGGAGGGTGGAGGAGAGGGCGCGCAGGAGGAGGACGGCTGTGGTAGAGGCGTTAACTTTGTTGTTGGTGGTGGCCGTCGTGGTAGAGGGAGAGGATGGATCCGGCAGGTGGAGCGACGTTGCCGAAAGCTCAATATCGGCGTTGACGGCTGCCGGGTACAGTGTGCGGTAGAGATGCGTGATAAAGAAGTCCATGTCTAGGTGCAGCGCCGACGCCGCCTTGGTGGCTTCTTGCCCCTGGAGCAGCGCAAAGGCCGTGATGACGCAGAGCAGGGCTTCGCGCGTCGCATTACGCGCAGCAATGGACGCGGCGTCCGGATCGTCCTCTGCAGCATCCTCGTCGTCCGCGAGCGAATTGAGCTCTTCGGCGTCGGTGATGAGCTCCTTAAGGGCTTCCAGAATGTCGCCGAAAAAGTCTTGGTTGATGAGGTGCGAGTACCGCGCAAGGCCCTCGAGCACGGCGCCCATGAGACGCGACGTTCGCGCCTTGAGAATGCGAAAGTACGTCACAAAGACGAGCTTGAGCGACTCAGATTGCATGCGGTCGCGTTCCTCGTGGCTGACGGCCGCATCTGCCTCCTTTAATTCCTTTTCAATCGACTTTTGCTCCTTCATGAGTTTGCGCTGCTTCTTGGTGCGAAACTCTTTCTTTTCCCGCTTCTTTCCCCGCGGCATCTCCTCCTCGTTCTTGTCAATCCTGTCGTACGACGCCTTGGAGGAAAACTCGGAGAGAAGTCGCAAGTGCAGGAAGATGTTGAGGACGGATTCGTGGACGTTGTAGCGGCGGCCCTTGATCATCCTGGTAATCATCTGAACCGCTTCCAATGAAGCGTTTCCGTCCTCGTCTTCCTGAAACAGTTTTTCTATTGTTGAACGGCATTTGACAAAGTCTCCGTCGATGGACTTGGTGCTCAGCTTGTCGACTAGAATCTTCAGCAGGTCGCCGCGAAAGTTGAAGTGAGGGACTTGGAGCAGCAGGTTGCATACGCAGCCAATGGCCACGGTAGTGAGACTGCACACGTCTTTGACAGCGTCTGGTTTGCCATTCTTTGCGCACTGGGCCAACGTGGAAAGATAGTCCTTGTAGCCATGGACCAAGCTTTGTTCAAAATTCCTCATCCTCTTGACATCCTTGGAAACCTTCTCCTTCAGCGCGTCCTCGCCCAGCCTCCTGATTCTATATCCAGGGATAATGTCCTTGTACACGGCAGCCTGGGTCGCCAGTGCCAGCTTTTTGACCGCAATGTTGCTCGAGTCGGCGATTTGAGCCAAATGCTTCAAGGCGCCAATGTGCTCTTCTGGATCCTCGTTGATTGACTCTGCAAGCTTTGCCAATTCCTCCTTGGCCTCCATTATTTGCTGCCGCGCCGTCTTTACTGGTTGGGCCTCTTTCTCCGCCACTTCGACCTCGGAGTCGACCTCATCACTCGATGTGCCCAGAAAGCTGTCGTTGTCCTCCTCTTCCAACAGTTCAGGTTCCGGGCCGACAACTTGTTGGACCAAGCCATCTTGAGTCTTGATGGGTAGCCTATTCGTATCCCTTTTCTTCTCAAGTTTGCGCGGGCGCTGTTCGTAGTCCTGCTCTTCGTTCCAACCAGCTTCGCTCTTTCTTTGTCCCAATTTAGCAGATTTCTTGGAAGCGGACCGATCATCGTCCGGGCGCGAAATACGGCGTCTTTTTGCGGCAGGCATCGAAGGCGGTTGGAGTGGGCGAATGAACAATTGCGGATGTTCCAGATGCTGCAAAAAATTCCCATAACAGCGCAATCGAAAAGCGGGAGTGAAGGCGGTGAGGCTTTCTGCCGGCCGCATATACGCGTCAGCCAAAAAGTTATTCAATTTAATACCAACAACCATCGCATCCCTCCAGTCTTTCCAGCCGCTACCAAACGGAATATCTCAAAAATGCGATCTCTTACGGAATCTGAGACGAAGTCTCTTTTTGAAAAGCTCGCAAACTATACCGGGCGCTCCCTCAACAACCTCATCGCGCCCGCCGTCACCTCGGGCGACTCCAAGCACGACGAACGCTACGTCTTTCGCATTCAAAAGGACCGCGTCTACTATGTCCGCGAATCGATTGCCAACCTCGCGACTAGCGTCGCCCGTCCCAACCTGCTCTCCCTTGGCACCTGCGTCGGCAAGTTCACCAAGACGGGCAAGTTCCGCCTGCATATTACTGCTTTGGACGCCATTGCCCCCCATGCGCGCTACAAGGTGTGGATCAAGCCAAACGGCGAGATGCCGTTCTTGTACGGCGGAAACGTTCTCAAGGCACACGTTGGAAGGTGGAGCGAGGACTGCCCGGAACATCAGGGAGTAGTCGTGTATGCCATGGATGACACGCCGTTGGTACGTCACGGACGAGATTCAGCCCATTACTTTGAATTGCAACTGACTAGCTCTAGGGCTTCGGAGTCACTGCCAGATCGACCGCCGAAGCAAGACGTTTGGACCCTACTGGCATCGCTACGTTTAGGCAAGCCGATATTGGCGAGTACCTGAGAGAGGAAGATACGCTCTTTACCACGACTTGAGCCGTCCTTGCGATTTATTGCGACTCGGCATTCCGGCAGGTCTTTGAATGGATACAAAAGATCCGCGCACCAACCAAAGTGCACAAAGAGGGCAAAACACAGTCGAGAACTGTGCTCCGATAAGTTCCACTTTCAGCAGACGAGGAGAGGGATCTGAAAAAGATTCTGTTGATTTTGGCATGTGGGTAGGAAAGTAAAAGAAGCATCGGGCGGCGTTTGAAGGCGCGTAGGACGGACTACCATCTTGATCCATGATACCACCACACTAGTCCTTACTGCTGTCTGATGTGACGTTTCGTCGTTTTCTTCCGGTTTCTGCGGTTTGCGGCCTGAACCTAATCATCTTTTCCACGGCCAGGGTAGCTCTCAGAAATTGCCAAAGTCTCATTTAGTCTTCCCCCTCCCAAAAAAAATAAAAAAAGGGTCGTCCAGTCTATCCCAACCCCTTCAAATCAACCCAATCCTGTCTATCTCTCATGATCATGTTTAACCCCGAGGAAACGCCGCCTAGTCAGAGCGCACATTCATCAATCTCGAAACGCCCGCACACATGCGCCCCCACGTTCCACTGCACGTCAGCTCCAGCACTTTGCTTTCAGCCCACGCCATGGCGAGCGGCAGAAGCAGAAACAGAACAAGCATCAGAAGCAGGGGCAAGACACAAGAGTGCCCGCAGGGACCCCACCCACCAGCTTATCTGCCAACAATCCGTCTGACAGGAATTCTTCCCGCTGCAGTCAACAGCGCAGTGGCGAAAAAACGGCTTCCCGCCGCAAAGCAATATCAGACGAACGCCGCGCCTCGAAACGAGCGCCGCGCCTCTTGTCTCATCTATGCAGCTTGCATCGCACTGGTCCACGCTATCCGTCCGTCTGTAGTCTGCTGGCTCGCTCTGCAGCAGCCCGTCATCCTGCCTGTGGTTGCGGTGCGTGTTGCAATACCCCGTACACACGTCTGCCCCCCTCTCCCGGGCGATGAAGCCGTTGCAGGGCCTGGTAACGACGAGCGCGGCCAATCAGCAAGATTGTGCCGTGTGTTAACGCATACTTGTATGTGTAGGGTGATGTGCAGCGGGATGGGAAGCTGCTTCCGCCGGGCGGCTGTCAGCCATGGACGGTAGGCAGGCAAGCAAGCAACGAACTTTTGCTCTGCCAAGGGGGTATTTTCCAGTCGAGTCGCATCGAACGAGCCCGGAAGGCAGGCCGCATGGCACCACATGGCTGCGTGCTTGCTTGCGTGCGTGCGTGCGTTTACGCGATGACTGACTATGCTGCGGGACTGGACGATGGAGGAGAGCAACAGAGTTGCTTGGGTACTCGTTTTCTTGACTTCTTGCTTGCTTGTATGCTGCTTTATCCTCTTTGCGCTTCTTCCATGACATGCATGCATTCTGGAAGGGAAGGGCGGGGGGGAAACAAGTGCGCATATGAAGCTCTCACGCCCTACCCTGCCCTCCCTATCCTAAGC
>JAIFKG010000088.1:0-23851 GCA_020351975.1 Phyllosticta ampelicida | reverse complement strand
CTCCCTCCCTCCCTCGACAAGCCCCACCCGCCGCCCGTGCGTCGAAACACCACGGAGAATGCAACGACTGTAGGCCGTAAAAACATTTTCAAATGCCGACCCGCACGAAGAAGAGCCGCTACCGGCAGTCGCATCATCTGGATGCTGCTGCTGCTGCTCGCCGCATTTCCGTCGTCGTCTACTTGGCGGCCACCCGTCCCGTTAAGCATATTTCGGTAGCGGCCGGGCGGGCGTGTTGACTCTTGCTGGCCGGGATGCTGCCCGCGGGCTGCAAAACGGGTGGATCTACGCGCGGCATCTGTTGGCGTGGAATGCCACAAACAATGCCTCTGACACTGTGTGCGCCACAGGTCGTGCCACTCGCAACAAATCTAGGGGAAATATAACGCTTTTTGCAGACTTATGAAGAAATCGACGGTGAAGTTCAGGGAAAAATCGACCTCAATTGGTCTAGGACACCAGGACGGTTTAGGTCTCCATGTCGAATCATGGCGGGTTTTCCTTTGGCATCAACCCACGTCGATCCCATCTACTGTCTATCCTCCTGGCACATTCTCCGCGGGCTTACGTCACCCGCTCTTCACCTTCTTCATGTTGGCCTTTGCCTGTCTTCTCTTGATGCCAACCGTCGATTCCCAACCATACAGCGCTCCGGCCCCAAAAACCAACATGGCACCGAACATCATTTGCTCGCTCATTTTGTTGCCAAACAACCAGATGCTTATGAGGAAACTGACCAGCTTGCGGATGTTGAGCACAATCGTGACCGTGACGGCAGACGTGTTGGCGCTGAGCAGGTTGACGCCGCTGATACAAAGCAACTGCGTTGCCGAGTTGAGCAGCAGCATGAAAACAGACTCTGGCATGGTCGAAATCAGTCTCTCCACAGAGTTCGGCAGCGACCATGACACGATGCCGGCTACACGTAGCGGCGGCGAAACCGCCAAGCGACTGAATTGACCTCTGAGAATGCCCTGCAGAGGCAGGAACATGGGGATACTGAGGAAATGCGAGTAGAACAAGTTCTCGTCCCAGTGTTTGCCGTGCTCTTCGTAGATGTCTTGAACATACACGCCCATGTATGCGGACAGGAGCTGCGCGACGAGCAGTATGACCAGGCCAGCCTCGAATGAAGCATCCGAGAAGTTGATGCCCTTGGTACTCACCGCCTTGCCCTGCGGTTGATGTCAGATTCGAGATACAAGAAGTGCTTAAGCGTGTCAATAATTAACCTTTTCTGCAGCATCTGCACGAGCAGAGACTATTACGCCAACCGTCAACAGTGCCACAGAGAACACCTGCAGAGTGGAGTAGCGCTTCCCCCGCAGCCATCCAGCAGCCATGGTGCTGGCGCTACCGAAGCTTCGGAGGACAATGTGAACAGGCACTGCAATGTTGAAGGCGAATGCCCAGTTGTTCAACATGTTGACTGCAAAGAACATGACTGCGCTCATGTACCATTTGCAGAGGGGCACCGAGCTTCGCTTCAAGAAAAACGGTTGGCTGGGGTCGAACTGGGCAGGAAAAGTAGCTAGGACTGTGAGAATGAATTGTCCTAGGGTGATGAGTAGTCCTGAAGCGAGTCAGTGGACCTATAGCTCAAGTGCTGGGATTAGCGTAAATACCACTGTCTGGTTCTCGTCTGCTCCCGGTCAGTAAACAAGCAAGATCTTTTTTCATAGGACTTACTTGACGATGGCCTCGAGGGCATAGACCTGCAAATTATATGTCAGAAGGCATGGCGGACAGGAAGTGTGATTTAGACATACATTGGAGCAGCACCCTCCAAAGATGAGGGCTGTGATGCCGATGGGCGCAAGCGGCAGCATTGCGATGACCGGCAGTGTACTCGCACTTAGTGGAAAGATCCAAAGGAGAATGCACAGATGCGCCAAGCAAATGCAATAATGACTTTTTCGAATCAAACGAGAAACGGTCAAGATTCAATTAGGCCGGAAGATGCAAGTGCCGGCTCGCCAGTGATTGTCTGCAAGCCAGGGTCAGAGATAGGTCGGTTGTGGACGAGCGGACAAGCCCTTTTTGCTCCGAGTACAGGGTCACTGGGTTGATAATGGAGGCTTGTAGTCACCGCATGGCAATGCTGAAGGAGAGCACGGGGGTGTGATCATGCATGAGAGGTGGCCTCGAGGTGAGAAGGTAGGTAGAGCAGGGTGCTTACTAATTATCAACTTTAGACGGGCGGACCGGGGGCTTCATCCACAGTTCTCCTGGAACTTTCTTAAGCCATCATCCTGGAATTTCAAGAGTGGTGTGCTTGGCTGCGAAGAAGGTCTGAAGCGAGGATCTGGCAACCGTGGCATCCCCTTCAGGGCCAGCCTGCCCACCAGGCAAATGTCAGCAGTATGGAAATTTATCAGGCCAATGGGAAATGCGCCAACAAGTGGGCCGACAGATCCTCACCACCTTGTGCACCAGACCGACGAAACCTTACTGCCAAACAGGCAGTTGGCGTACAGGCTGGCATTGAAGGGGATGGAGTTGGCAATGCCAATGCGCTTCTTGGCTCTCTCTTCGGCATCTCGTAGGGCTGAAGATCAAGCTACCTGCCCTGCTAGAACCCACGCCAGAAACCGCCAGCTGCACGACACCACTAGAGGCATGCAGGGGTTGATGCACATGGAAAAGCTCTTCAGTTGTTAATCTATCTACCTGCGCGAGCCCACCGGCAGATCAACTAGCCGCGCATTTTACTCTCATACAGAGCACTGCATTTGTGGAGCTTTTCCCTTTTACGTTTCATTTCAAGACCACGTCGATGCGCCCAATCCCTGTTCTACTGTCTTGGCTCATCGACTTCATGAGAATGCCATCTAGCTGCATCATTTGTGAACGACGGAATTAATCGCTGGATTAGTGGAGGACCTCGGCTTTCCTGGCTTCATCAACGCCTTTGAGACAACCCAACCCTGGAAGCTTCCTACAATGCTGAGAAGACGAAAAGCTATCTTGGTCAGTAAAGTCGCCAATTCATGGACTGGAAGGGATTGGCTTCTCACGTTGTTGGTAGCTGCAATGGCGATGCTGTCCTCGTTGGGGTGCCAGCTCATGTGGAGGATCTTCTTGTTGAAGTCGATTTGGTCCGCATCCGTCTCCTTCCTCATCCTCTGTCCTGGTCCAATCGCACCCGCCGCCGGGCTGCCAGCCCTCGAGTTTCCCTTCTTGCCCGAGCCAGTCGGGCTTGTCGACGCATTGCTACCCATCGGTGTTGGAATTCCAACCTTCTTCGCCTTGAATGCCGACTTGTCGGCTTGCAGCACGACCTCAGTCTCCTTGTCCGGGTCTGACGGGTAGATCATGAAGTTGTTGTTGTAACTGCCCGTCATGACGTTCTTCGCGTCGCCGGAGAAGACGACCTCGAACTTGTCAAAAATACTGTCGTTCTCGTATGTGTCGCATAACCGCGGCCTGAGATGTTCGTGAATAGGGATAGTCTTGACCGGCTTGTTCTCCATCTTGACGTCCCAAATCTTCACGGTGAGGTAGTCACGGGAGAGGATGTAGCGGCCGTCCCGGGAGAATCGTACGTCGGAGATTGAGGAGATGATTTCGGAAAAGAAAGAGCGGGATTGTGGATCTTCTTCTTGCTCAAACTCTGAGGACGTACAGTCAGCAAATGAAAGGTCTACGGTAGCGCAAGAAATACTCACGCTTCGAATGTTGGTCGCACAATGCGCTCTCCCTCATGTCGGCAAGCTTGATCGTGCCCTTGGAGCTGGCGTACATGAACAAGTTACACGACTCGGGATGGAATTCGGCCGCGGTGATGACCTCCGTCAGCTCCTCCATGTTCGCGGGTTTGATATCTACGATGTTGAAGCTCTGGTCCTGGATGTTCAGGTTCCAAAGGTTGATCCGAAGATCATCACTGCTGATGAAGGTCTCCCCATCGCTGTTCACCGATATGCTGTTGATGTGGTATGCATGCGCATTGGCATAGGTCTTGCGAGGTACTGCGGCGACAACGGTGTCGTGAAGCGTGAGTCGAGGGAGCTTGAGGTCATGGGTGCTGTGGAAGCGAGGGCGCTGCACAGGACCGCCAGCGCTTGGGACGCCCGCTGGCGTCAACTCTTGCGAAAGGTTGTTCTCGGCCACAACCTTAAGGGACTTTTCAAAGACCTTCCATAGCTTTATCGTCTTGTCATTGGTAGAAAGAAGGTAGTGGGAGGGGTTTTGGCGCTTGCACCACTTGATTTTGTTGATCTTCTCCTCAATCTCTAGGGACTTCAGATAATCGAACTCGGGCTCGTGTGATTGGAACTCGGTGTGGAACTTGTACTCGCAAGTCTTTTTCTGCAGAGACGGTCAGTGGCGCCAGTGAGCAAGGGGTCGATGACGTACGGTCCTATTGCGCTCGAAGAGAACGACTCTACCTCCTTTGTCACCCGTGGCAAGATAATCACCCGTTTCATCGAATTCGACGGTAGATATGATATCCGCTGAGTTGGACTTGGCGTCAGCTGCGAAATGAAGACAGCATAAGCGTGAACCTAAGGAGGCGCCGAAGCGGAGAGTAAAGAGACTTGATAGTTGAAACACAAACCTTCCGTGATATCCTCAACATCTCCCTTGTCACCAAAACACCTGGAGTGTCTAGTTAGCTGCTGCGGGACTATTGCGGCCGGGTTGTTTGTCCATGATGGAGGAGTAACCAGAGCATCTCGAAGCCATGAGGCTGAAGACCCTGGGTGAGGCTCTTGAGCAGTGCCCATGACCGCTTTCGCTCCCAACCAGACAAACCATCCAGAGGTTGTAGGGGCTTGCTTACTGGGTGAACTTCCACGTAGTGGGGTTGCCCTCTGCTTCTACCATCTTTTCCAAAGCTGCGCCAACTGGTACTCAAGCTCGAGAAGGCGGTGAGGGTATTGGGGACCTGTGCAAACAAGGTTTGCAGCGTATTGATGAGCTGTAAGGGGCGATCCGCGAGCGCTTCGGAGGGTATTAGCGGTGATGTTGAGGGCGTTGGGACGATGTCCCAGCGGAGTACGGCTGGACGAAAGCGGCTAGGGCTGGGCGCGTCACCGTAGAATGAGCGTCGAGGAAAGGGAAAGGCGCCGCCGGTGGAGGCGTCGTCTCTCCAGCTGGGAAGAGGATAACCCTGAGTCGTTGGGAGAAAAGGCCAGGTCAATTACCTGCGGAGATAGTCGGGACTGGGGACGTGAGGTTAATGTTTGGATGTTAGCGGGGGCTGGCTCAGGTTTGGCGGGCACACAGTTCAACTGGCTGACGGGCGAGCAGAGCGGCCCCCGGAAGAATGGAGGATGGGAAAGTCCGATAGCGCCAAGCCTTGCCTCAAATCACAGCAGCCAGCTACGTCAGCGACGCACTAAACGTATGGCACCGCTTCATGCGACAACATATCTATGTAGGTAACACACCTGCTGATTCGTTTTTCTTCCCAAGATTGAAGTTCGTACGGCAGTGCACTCGCGTGGCCATCATGTAATACTCTATGGGAACACGAAGCAGGGCGAGAGGTCGCGTGGAAGCATCCAGAGCGCTGATATCGTGCCTGGCCGCTTTCGCATGACCACGTATCTTTGGTAAGTTTCTTTGTTCATGGTGCGAGCTGCGTACTCATAGGTACTTGGTGGTGGGCAGTCTTGCTTGATGTCATGCGTGAGCCAGCCAGACTCACATGAGACTCCAGGTCATTCACACGAAATGTGAGCCAAACAGACACCTCCAGCATTGCCGGAGAAAAGGAAAGAGCTTCAAATGCCTTAGTTGACACCCTATTTGCGTCTTTAGACAGCCGTAATGCAGCACGCATGGGAATCTACCGCCGGCCACCGTGAAGCATTCGTGACACTACTGATGTCATCCACCATTCCAATGCGAGGCCAGCCCAGATTAAGCTACAGCACGATATGGAAAGATCAATGTTGCTATGCTGCGATCTATTCACATCAAGTCATATCACGCTGTGCGAATCAAGGAGCGTTAGTTGATACCAAGTGCCAGCGACCTAGGTGTGACACTCCCGGCAAATTACTAAGCTCCGCACTGACCGCCTTCGCTTAGACGGGGTGCGCACAATTTGGAGTTCCGGCTTTTGATCTCTCTCAGCGAGACGACGCCACAACGACAATTGACCATCTTGACACTTACCTCGAAAATGTCGCACCGTAAGTTCGAGGCGCCTCGCCACGGCTCGCTGGCCTTCCTGCCCCGCAAGAGGGCTGCCCGTCACCGGGGTAAGGTCAAGAGGTATGTTCGGCCCACATTCAAACTTTGGCAATTCGATTCGGGAGCACTGCATGCAACAAGAGACGGACATGCGGGACGCGACCGATCCACCAGCAGGAACTCTTAGCCTAGGAAAGAATTGGATGGAAAAGCGAAATTGCAGCTCTGGTCGAAGACCCGGAATTCGCACAGGGTAGCTAACACGGCCTCATTACAGCTTCCCCAAGGACGACCCCAAGAAGCCCGTCCACCTCACCGCCTCGATGGGCTACAAGGCTGGCATGACCACCATCGTTCGTGATCTTGACCGTCCGGGCGCCAAGAACCACAAGAAGGAGATCGTTGAGGCCTGCACTGTTGTCGAGACTCCTCCTGTACGTACTATCGACCGACTCGCGGAAGGCATTCGAACACTGTGTACTTACAATTTCGCAGCTCGTTGTCGTTGGTGCTGTCGGCTACATCGAGACTCCCCGCGGCCTCCGCTCGCTCACCACCGTCTGGGCCGAGCACTTGTCGGACGAGGTCAAGAGGAGGTTCTACAAGAACTGGTACAAGAGCAAGAAGAAGGCCTTCACCAAGTACGCCAAGCAATACGCCGACAACAGTGGCAAAAGCGTGACCCGCGAGCTCGAGCGCATCAAGAAATACTGCACGGTCGTCCGCGTTCTTGCCCACACCCAGATCTCCAAGACCCCTCTCAAGCAGAAGAAGGCTCACCTCATGGAGGTTCAGGTCAACGGTGGCAGCATCGCCGACAAGGTCGAGTTCGCCCAGGGTCTGTTCGAGAAGCCTGTCGACATCTCCTCCATCTTCGAGCAGGATGAGATGATTGACTGCATCGCTGTCACTAAGGGTCACGGTTTCAACGGTGTCACTTCCAGGTGGGGCACCAAGAAGCTCCCAAGGAAGACTCACAAGGGTCTGAGGAAGGTTGCCTGTATTGGTGCCTGGCACCCGTCCCACGTCCAGTGGACCGTCGCTCGTGCCGGTCAGATGGGCTACCACCACCGTACCTCGGTCAACCACAAGATCTATCGCATCGGCAAGGGCGAGGACGCTGGTAATGCCTCGACCGAGTTCGACGTCTCCAAGAAGACCATCACTCCGTAAGTGCCGCGCGAGACCACCGAGTATCCAGATCGCTAACGTAAGTCCAGCATGGGTGGCTTTGTCCGCTACGGTGAGGTCAAGAACGACTTCCTCCTCCTCAAGGGCTCCGTCCCCGGTGTCAAGAAGAGGGTCATCACTCTCCGCAAGTCGATGTTCGTCCACACCAGCCGCAAGGCCCTCGAGAAGGTAGACCTCAAGTGGATCGACACTTCCTCCAAGTTCGGTCACGGTGCTTACCAGACCCCCGCCGAGAAGAGGCAAGTCATGGGCACGCTCAAGAAGGACCTCCAGGTCTCTGCTTAAGGTGTTCTCTTCTTTTCTAGTCTGGTTTCGCATCTCATTTATGAAGGGCTGGCGGTAGCACTGGCGTTATCCATGTTCGTTTCGGTGAAGCAGTAGCTAAAAGCACGCGTCACTTCCAAAAGATACACAATGAAGAAAGTCATGGATACCATGAAATACCGCAAAGATGCTATATTCGTGCCTTAATGGTTTTCTTTCAACTTGCTGTGCAGCTTGTGGAAAGGTCTTAATTCAGCAACCGGTCGAACCTTTTCCCAGTCCAAAATGTGTAAGCATCACCACGGATCCGAAATAGGCTACCGCCCGGGAGCGCTTGGTCCATCTGAAACTAAGGACGAACCCCAGTGGTAAGGAATGCTGATGTCGTTCTCTGGACTGAAAGTGGCACGGGTGCAAAGGGGGGTTTCCTCGGCTTTCAGTTATGACAATGGAACAGTTGATTGGGTGATGATGAAGCACGCGAAAGAAGTTCGGCGTTATTCGGAAAGGCCATAGCAGTTACTTTGATAGCCTGGTTCGTCAGGCACATCTTCAGTCTATTACTGGTGAGATTTGACTAGCGGCTTGTACTTCTTCATGACTTGGCACGAGGATCGAGGCGTGCAGACGCAACCTGAGCTCCCAGTCGATGGTAGCCGAGGCATGGCCGTCGACCAATCAGCGAGAGTGCGTTTGTGGGCGTAGGGAAATGCGGCATTAGTGTATCGAATGCACTACACACGTCCCGATCTCTACAAACCACAACCTCCTTCTTACCACTTTTCTGTCCACAATGTCGGCCCTCAGGTTGCGGCAGCTAGCCTCCAAGGCACAGGTTGGTCCTACAGTCCCTTGAACCCAGGATTTCACACTTGCTTTGGTTCCTTCCGGTTCGCGATTGCTACCCCGCGAGCCACTCTCGATAGACCATAAGAGGCTTTCCTGAGATGGGCGTCTGATGTCCTTTCGCACCCGAACACCAGTCGGTCGCTGACACACATCTCTCTTCTGCTCGGCATTTACGACATTGGCTGACCCGTTCATACAGACTGCGAGATTCGCTCGCCCCCAGTTCCGCGCCTTTTCTTCCTCAAGGCCCGTCTCAAAGATCATCACCACAGAGCCTCTCCGCGCCAAAGAGGCTTCCCCCCACGTCAGTACTAAGTATCCGGTAATAGATCACGAATATGATGCCCTCGTAATTGGTGCTGGTGGTGCTGGTCTCCGCGCCGCCTTCGGTCTTGCCGAGGCTGGATTCAACACGGCCTGTATCTCGAAGCTCTTTCCCACGCGTTCGCATACCGTCGCCGCGCAGGGTGGAATCAACGCCGCTCTTGGTAACATGCACGAGGATGACTGGAGATGGCATATGTACGATACTGTGAAGGGATCGGACTGGCTGGGAGATCAGGACGCTATTCACTACATGACGCGTGAAGCGCCGGCTAGTGTTTACGAGCTCGAGAACTACGGCTGCCCCTTTTCAAGAACCGACGATGGCAAGATGTGAGTTCACACTATTTGACTGTGAAAAAGCCAATCTGACCAACAATTTAGTTACCAGCGCGCCTTCGGTGGTCAATCGCAAAAGTTTGGCAAAGGTGGTCAAGCATATCGATGCTGCGCCGCCGCCGACAGAACCGGTCACGCCCTCCTTCACACCCTCTACGGTCAATCTCTGAGGCATAACACCAAGTACTTCATTGAATTCTTTGCCACCGATTTGATCATGCAGGACGGAAAGTGCAAAGGTGTCATTGCCTATAACCAAGAAGACGGTACCCTCCACAGATTCCTTGCTAACCACACGGTCCTTGCTACCGGTGGATACGGCCGCGCATACTTCAGCTGTACTTCCGCCCACACCTGTACGGGTGACGGTATGGCAATGGTCGCGCGTGCCGGTCTGCCCAACCAGGATCTCGAGTTCGTTCAGTTCCACCCTACCGGAATTTATGGCGCCGGATGCTTGATTACCGAAGGTTCGAGAGGAGAGGGTGGCTACCTGCTCAACTCCGAGGGTGAACGCTTCATGGAGAGATATGCACCGACCGCCAAGGACTTGGCCAGTCGCGACGTTGTCTCTCGCTCCATGACCATGGAAATTCGTGACGGCCGCGGTGTTGGCCCTGAGAAGGACCACATCTACCTCCAGCTCAGCCATTTACCCGCTGAGATTCTTCACGAGCGTCTTCCCGGTATCTCTGAAACTGCCGCCATTTTCGCTGGTGTCGACGTTACCAAACAGCCTATTCCCGTCCTTCCCACCGTTCACTACAATATGGGTGGTATTCCTACAAAGTGGACCGGAGAGGTTCTCACTGTGGACGAGAAGGGCAAAGACCAGGTTGTTGAGGGTCTGTACGCTTGCGGTGAGGCAGCTTGTGTCTCTGTCCACGGCGCCAACCGTCTTGGAGCCAACTCTCTCCTCGACTTGATCGTTTTCGGTCGCGCTGTTTCCCACACGATCCGCGACAAGTCCAGCCCTGGTCAGAAGCACGAGCCTATCTCTGCTGACGCTGGCGCCGACTCCATCGCCGTTATTGACCAAGTGCGCACCGCGGACGGTCCCATGCCGACACATGAGATTCGTTTGGCTATGCAGAAGACCATGCAAACTGATGTCTCCGTTTTCCGTACTCAGCAGTCGCTCGACGAGGGTGTGGAGAAGATTCACAAAGTTGACTCTACCTACTCTCAGCTCGGAATCAAGGACCGTAGCATGATCTGGAACTCCGACCTCGTCGAGGCGTTGGAGCTTCGCAACTTGCTGTAAGCTAATCCCCAGTTTCTTGCTCCGTAATTTGCTAACCTTTTCCTGCAGCACTTGCGCTGTCCAAACTGCGGAATCCGCAGCAAACAGAAAAGAGTCGCGTGGTGCTCACGCACGGGAGGACTTCACGGAACGTGACGACGAGAACTGGATGAAGCACACGCTCAGCTGGCAGAAGAAGCCACATGGCAAGGTCGAGCTCGGCTACAGGGCCGTGACGGCAACGACGCTGAGCGACGAATGTGACCCTGTCCCGCCGTTCAAGCGGACGTATTAAGAGATTTTAGACGCAATCCCTGAAATTTTGTAAATTCTTCTTTCAATGTTCAACGTGGCCATCAAGACACATTGGTCATTTCGTGCCAACGTGCAACATACAGACTATTTTGGCGTAGACGGTAGATACACTGTTTTCACGGTGGTGGTAATGAGGTTTTTCCTCCCAATTGACTGTGACTTGTGCTTTGGCGAAGGGATTTTTGAAATGCGAATTATCTCTTCTCTTCCCCATCCCTGCACGAGTCACTTCGCCGTCCGGATGATCCGTCAGCATTCCCATAGGATGCTTCAAGCTCTCGTACGAAATAAACTGTGGGCCACTTGATCTAGTTTCATTTCTCCCGTAGACCTACACGAACAAGGTGATCGCTCTTCAAGCCTTTAAGCACGAGGGCAACTCGTTCCTGTTAATTCAGGAATAAGATGCCCCTTTCCATTTAAGCACTTTGTTATTGTGCACCATGGCTGGTCTTGCGTTCCACTGGTTTGGCCAAGAGGACCCATGTTGGTTGCAATAACGACATGATCAATCCAGTGTAGAGCAACAGCATTAGTATCGTGAGGTGTATTTCAATGACACCACCCATGGATTCTCCGCGATGTAAATCCATCAAGAGGAAGCTGTGATTCCATCTCCTGGTGTCCAGTCCCTGCCATACTCAATACAAATCCCCCGATCTCTGAGCGTAACCGATGCCATTCGACGCAAAACCAATAGAGAAAGAAATGGCGTGCGATGGCCGGGCCTAGTTATACTGCATGTACGTGGCCGTCGAGTTGAACTTGAGATTGCCCTTAATGACCTTGTCGACGGCCGCCAAGAAGTCCTTCTCCGTTGCAATTTTTCTCCTCGCACGAATGGCAAACATGCCCGCCTCAGTTGCCACGCTGCGCAACTCGGCACCAGTCGAGTTGGGGCACAGGCGCGAGATGAGCTCCCATCTGATGTCACGCTCGACCGACATGCTCTTGGCATGAATCCGCAGGATGTTGGCACGGCCTTCCATGTCCGGCAGCGAGAACTCAATCTTGCGGTCAATACGGCCGGGACGCATGAGAGCTGGGTCGAGCGTCGAAGGCCTGTTTGTGGCGAACATGACCTTGATGTTGCCGCGGCTGTCGAACCCATCTAACTGCGTGATAAGCTCAAGCATAGTGCGCTGAACTTCGTTGTCGCCACCGGCGCCGTCATCGAAACGAGCTCCACCAACAGCATCAATCTCATCGAAGAAGATGATGCAAGCCTTCTTTGTCCGCGCCATCTCGAAGAGTTCACGGACCATGCGGGCACCCTCGCCAACGTACTTCTGCACCAGTTCGGAACCAATAACACGAATGAAGGTAGCATCCGTCCTGTTTGCTACGGCTCGCGCACACAAGGTCTTTCCGGTGCCAGGAGGGCCGTACAATAACGCTCCCTTGGGTGGGTCGATACCGAGGTTGACGAAACGCTCCGGAGATAGAAGGGGCATCTCGACGACCTCGCGCAGTTTTTCAATCTGCTCCTTGCAGCCACCCACATCGCCGTATGTAACGTCCGGCTTCTCTTCCACTTGCATGAGGGTGACCGAAGGATCTATCTTGGGCGGGAGAGGCAGAAGAATCTGATACTTGTTGCGGTCGACACTTAAGTAGTCGCAATGTCAGCATGATATGACGGAAGCTTTGAAAGTTTCCACGACTCACCCGACCCGCATTCCCTCCTCGATGTCAGCGGGAGACACGCGCTCGCCCAGGTTGACCACGAATTTAGCGATTTGTTTGACGTTTATAACGTATTTGCTCTTGTCCGAGTCCTTCTCATCTTGGATGATTTTTGTGCACCGTGCGACCTGGAGCGGCTGCTCTTCTTGCATGCGCTGACGGTCGGCAGCAATGTCCCATAGATGCGGTGGTGCAAGACCAGTGTCCGATTCCTAGCTTCCAGTCAATAAACTATTCTACGAGATCCGCTTGAGGGAACTCTACCTTAACACCAATCTTTTCATTCACACTCTGCTGCTTATCCTTGATCTCCTTCTCCAATGTCTTCAGCTCGGCGGCGTACGGTGCTGCGCCATAGGTCTTGAGCACTTGGATATCTCTGAAATATAGTCAGCGTTTGAAGTCCCACGGCATCAAGCAATTTGCATACTCATCCGAGAGCGGAGTGATCTTCTTCTCTTCTACCTCATCGTCGGCGTAGTTCTTTTGGTATTTCTCCCAGCTCGAGCCGGTTGCACTGGGCATGGTGGACGAAGGAGGCCGGGAGCTTTCGACAGTGTTGGTGGTGAAGCAGTTGGATGACGGATGCCTCGAGAAAGTTCGGCGGTGGACAAGATAGTGAGGAGCGATGCGCAGGAGGGCAGATGACGGTTACGTGGGTCGTGGGAGCGGGATGGACGAGGGTGGAAAGGTGATGGAGCTCGTCCGTTGTTGCAATCGCCGGGTACCTGTCAGCGTAGCCCCGGGCTTGGCATTGTGTCTGCGTGGCGGCGCGAACTCTGACCGCCAGCGGCCAACCCCGTTCGCCGAAAACTGCGGGACAGAAGAGCTACACAACACCGCGTTCCTCCCTGCTAATCCCTCACACCGTCCCTCAAACCTTCCGACATGGCTAGCGCAGCAGTACAGAGCGGTAGTGGCGGTCTGAACGCTGCCTTCAAGGTGCGGCTTCAACTTCTGCGCCCAAAATCGCAAGCTAACGACCATGGCAAAGGACAAGGAAAAGCCACAAGCTGTGCGCACGGCAAACATCACGGCAGCGAGAGGTATGGCGTTCCGTACTTCTGGACGATGGTAAACGTGCTAATGTGGCGAGAATAGCCGTCGCTGATGCCATCAGAACTGTATGTCGACGTCGTCGCACAGTAATAGGACACGGAGCTAATCGCTGGACAATAGTCGCTTGGACCAAGGGGTATGGATAAGATGGTGAGTTCTGCGCGTATAAATACTGATTGTAAAGCTTCTAATATGTGCACAGATTCAAACTGGCAAGGGCGAGACCCTAATTGTGAGCTCCGCGACCTCCATTGTACCCCACGAAGTCGTCCTAACATTGCCAGACCAACGATGGCAACACCATGCTGCGGGACATGGCCGTCCTCCATCCAGCCGCGAAGATGCTCGTCGACCTGGCAAACGCACAAGATGTTGAGGCAGGTGATGGAACTACATCAGTGGTGGTCATCTGCGGTAGCTTGCTAGGTGCGGCAGAGAAGTTGCTGGCCAAGGGTAAGTATTTGCCATGGAATATTGTGAGTGCGGAGCGGGCCTAAGTTGCCACAAAACAGGTCTCCACCCTACTGTCATCTCCGAGGCGTTCCAGCGTGCTGCAGCTGCCGCTGTCGAGACTCTCCACGACATGTCCATTCCGATTTCCATTGAAGACCGCCAAACACTCCTCAAGGCCGCTTCTACTTCTCTGTCCTCGAAGATCGTTGCTCAAGAACCCAAGCTCGCGACGATGGCTGTCGACTCCGTCCTCAAGATCATCGACCCCAAGGGCGCCGACAACGTGGACCTCAAGAACATTAGGATTCTCAAGAAGCCTGGTGGAACCATCGACGAGAGTGAGATTGTAGATGGTCTGGCCCTGCAGCAACAGGTCGTCAAGAGTGGTGGTGGTCCCGTCAGGATGGAGAAGGCACGAATTGGTCTGATCCAGTTCCAACTGAGCCCTCCCAAGCCAGACATGGAAAACCAGATCGTAGTCAACGACTACCGTCAGATGGACAAGATCCTCAAGGAAGAGCGCACATACCTGCTGAACATGGTGAAGAAGATTAAGAAGGCGAAGTGCAACGTACTCTTCATCCAAAAATCGATCCTCCGCGACGCCGTAAACGACCTCAGCTTACACTTTCTTGCCAAGCTCAACATCCTCTGTGTCAAGGAAATTGAGCGCGACGAGGTTGAGTTCATCGCTAAGAGCACTGGCTGCAAGCCAATTGCCGACATCGATTCGTTTACGGAGGACAAGCTTGGCTCGGCCGATCTTGTCGAAGAGGTTGCTTCTTCGGGTGCGAAGGTGGTCAAGGTTACCGGCGTTAAGGCGCAAGCACGGACGGTCTCTCTGGTAGTCAGGGGAGCAAACACTCTTATTTTGGATGAGGCTGAGCGTAGCTTGCATGATGCCCAGTGCGTCATGCGATGCTTGGTGAAGAAGAGGTAAGTTTTCCAGCTCCAAATAGGAAAATTGGATTTCTAACAGCTGGTTAGAGCTATGCTTGCAGGAGGTGGTGCTCCTGAGATCGAGATTTCCCAGACTTTGGCAAAGCACGCCCGCACACTTGTCGGTCCCGAGGCCATCTGCTGGAAAGCATTCGCTGATGCCATGGAGATTGTTCCTGTCACCTTGGCGGAGAACGCTGGATTGAACTCCATCAAGGTCGTTACTGAACTGAGAAACCGCCATGCTCAGGGCGAGAGGAATGCCGGAATCAGTATCAAGAGCGGTGGTGTCAAGAGCGATATTGCAGAGGAGAATGTCCTCCAACCCCTCCTTGTCTCGACGTCTGCTATCGAGCTTGCCGCGGAGACGGTTAAGTAAGTCTTTCGATTTCGATTGGAATCCAAACCTTTTCTGACAGTTTTTTTTTTACAGATCGCTGCTGAGAGTAGATGACTTTGTCTTGAGCAGGTAACTGATGCATGTTCGGAGCGGATGGACAACGAGAGAAGAAAAAAAGTCACCAGGTGGTGTGAATGGAATTCAAGCGTCCTGCATCATGAATTGGACTTCTTGCTGTTTTGGGCCACCCCAGGAATTTTAAATGCGTACCAACATGAAAGGATATGGTTCCAGGCGTCTGCTCAAGCGCTGGCTCTTTTACCTGATGTGGTTAGCAGATCAACAGCCGGGTGTGGTTTCACAGCGACACAAATTTGGAGATCGTTCCAGCTTTCTGCAGCAAACCCCGGTAGAGGCTCCAGTCACGAGGACTAGTGTGAGGAGAGCGTGAAACATGCAGCATGAGGTAGTGCAACTCGTTCTTCTCTGGGCCCCTGAGCATGAATTTCGAGTACCTTGCCAATCAGCAATCGAGACTTATGTCAAGGTAACATCACGGTTCCCCCTAATCCATTCCTGTGTAGCGCGGTACAGGCCGTCATAAGCAAGCTGCAGCCGACGAGAAGCAATCGGTCCTCGGGTAGATCTAATCTTATCGGTCTTACCCGCGAAGGAGAAGGACGTGCATGGATGCGGCAAACGTGAAGGGCCATGTTCTAACAACCCCACTCTATCGGCAGCTTCTGACTCTGTCCTAAAAATGCAGCTTTTGCAATAAGAAGACACTATTATGTCGCCGCGGTCTCCTGGCTAACCTACTTGTGCATGACGACTTCTTAGCCGGCCCAAGGATCCTTCGGTTGCGCCTGTTCTTTCCGTCCTGAAGGACTATCCCCGTCTTCCCCGCAAATCGAAATTTTGACTTTGGAGCACATCTACAATAGTGCTTCGCATTCCTCAGTCCTTGTCATTTGGTTCCGTTTGCCACGCTTGTGCGATGGAGCGTCAGCGAGATGCCGTCGACAACGACGCCACTGCAGCACCAGCTCATGGTAAATCATCGGAGCCCTCCATGACTTCCCGGATTTCGTCGTCCGCCTCTGGTCTTGCAAAGGACTTGTTCAGAAACTTGACTGCGCAAGAGGCGCATGCAGCCTTGCCTTCCGCCTCAAGTCTATCTTCAAAGATCCCCAACGGCTCGAGTAGCTCGGCATCTTCGACTTGGTCCCAGGCGCTACCGGCAAGGCCGAATGGATCGTCAGTGGGGAGTGCTTCTGCGGGCCCAGGTTATCGCAACGAAGAATTCCGCGAAGCTTCGAGTACCTCTCAGCAAGGACCTGACTTCGATTTTGATGCTTTCCTCCAGAGCCAAGATGCTCAAGGTCCATGGCATGAGCCAAGGTCTACTTGGGCAGAAGAATATCAGCTCCAGCACAATCAGTCTGACGAGAATGACAGTTGGCACTCCCAGTTTCAATCAAATGGAACGTTTAAAGAGGCTAAGCGGATCGATTCTCCATGGCAAAACCAAAATCACAACGGAGCCACGGTCAACCACGACGAGTATGACGACGGTGCCGCAGTAAGAGAGTTGCTATCTTTCCCTGGTTTGACAACGAATTATGAAGAGGACATGCCGATGAGCGATTTCACGAAAGAGACCGCCGCTACTTTGTTTAGCCCAAACTATACGCTGGAGGAACAGGAGATAGTGCAAAAAATCAAATCCGCCCTTCCTCCGCCTCCACAGCACAACCCTATTGACCAGGACCATCCATTGAATCTCCGACCCGAGTTTGCGGCCGATCCGCACACGGAGCATGCTCTACGAGAGCTTGTTGGGGTGTTGCAATCGGAACAGGAAAGGGCGATTCTGAATGACACGTCTGTGCAAAAAGAATTCCTGGCGGACTGGGAAGATGTCTTAACCAGCTACACGGATCAAGTGTGGGGCGACATGCTCCCCATTGTCAAAGAAGCGCGGAGTCAGCTGCAAGAGGTCAAGGTGGGCTTGGAGCGATTGGATAACAAAGCTGTGGCACGACTCCGGATGATCCTGGGACATGTCGTCGGCGCTGAAGAAGGAGCTACTTCGATATCCGCGACATCTGGTGCCGCTCAAGAAGCCCAAGGAAGTACTTTGGGTACCCAGCAAAATCTCATCAGTCGAAACTTGGAAGAGATGACGAATCTTATGGCCTATGGCCGTCATTTTGACGAAATGGGATACTTCAACTCGGGCAACCGCCAAATATCCAACGACCAACCGAGGGACCAAGGCACCGAGTCTGAAGGATCAGAAGAGAGTGATTTTGATTTTCCAACCTTCCATTGTCCCTGGATTAGCTGCCACGAGGTAAGTGTCGTCTCGCCACTTGATGTAAACGTGTGCTGATCGCCTACAGCGGTTTCGCACCCAATATGAGCTATTCCAACACTCCAAAAAGCACAGGGGCTATTCGTGTCCGCACGTCGGGTGCGAAGAAGCATTCAAGGGGTCCAAGCAGTGGGCGGCTCACATAAACCTGGTACATCACGATCTGCTGGATACTCGGCTTCCAGCAGAGGAGGACACTGAGACGTAGATGGTTGGCGGCTTTTAAATGGAGTACACGGTAGCCGAAACGCGCAGATCTAGAAGAATAGAACGGCCTTTTCGAAAAGGTATCGGTTTCCTATGCACGGCTGAGCACCCAGAAGAGGCTGAGTTGGCGAGCATGACTTGCGGCCTCCAAGGAGCACCCAGCTGGAGCTAATTGGGTAGCTGGCAGCGAAGCCGGGATGGGCGTGTGATGGGCGCGTGATGACAGTATCAACGGGACAGATGACCGGCGAGTGGATATGTAGTCGCTACGCAAGGGGCAAAAGAAGGCGCTTGATTTTGCCAAGAATCCGACGAGCAGGACAGAAGCTCGGACCCCGTCGAGCGATTCGCCCGATAACATTTATCAGCCGCGCTTCTTCCTCTCCAAACGGGAAAAATGTCGAAAGGTCCGTCTCTCCATATGCAAGACGCCCCGTGTGCGACGTCGTCTCTCTGACTTGAGCAGCAACAGCTCACCTTCCGCGATCGCCTGGCGACTCGCCCGTCTTCAGTGCAGCCGCCACCATCTCATCCGACGAAGAGCACGAATACGATCTCGAGCAAAACTCATCCGACCCTGACGCACAAACACCTGAGAACAAAAGCGATGGTGCAGATGGCCGTGCTCCGGATGGACCTGCGGGCTCCCAGCCCACAGCAGCAGAAGACACCGTGGTCGCTCCCACGTCCGACGGTACACAAGCCGGTCCGCTCCCCAGAGATAAACAACGCAAGACGGCCTTTTACGATCGTGCATCTGAAATACAAATGAGCCACTCCGAGGCCAAACAATTTTTCCAGCGTCACCAGCTGGAAAGCCAGGCTGGCGCCAGCAATTGGTCGCAAGATGGTGGCTATAGCCCCGTCATACCACCCAAGGCCCTCTCCCACCATACTGCCGTTGAGTCGGACCGCGCCAGTCGCGGCGGCAGCCAGATGCCACCACGTAGCGTGCCCACCACTGATGCGTTCAACGCTGCCGCGCTGCCTGTTGAGGTTGGCACCTCCGCACTTGCTGGGATGCAGACTCAAGGGCTGTCGACAGATCACCTCGCTCGCCCAAGCAGCGAACAACAACCGTACGATCTTTTACACGCAGATTTTGCCGCTCGCGCCCACACACATCACCCTGGCCTTCCCCACGAACATAAGCCGCTGCTAGAAATGCACGGAATCCATGGAGCGGGGGCTGGCGTAGGAGTGGGCAGCGGCGCGGGAGGCTTTGCTGCAAGCGACGCTAGTGTTACGGAAGAATTGAGGAACATCTACACCAACATCCAAAGAGTCCTTGATATTCGTCACAAGTATATGCGGATTTCCCTGCAGGGAGATTTTGACAACCCGAGGGATAGTCCAGCTTGGAAAGTCTACCCGCCAATGCCTGGGACCTCCTGGGACCACGAACGCCACAGGAACACAACGGGTCAGAACAGCATGAGCAACAGCACCATCTTAGAGACGGATGGAGAGAAACCAAATCCCAAGCCTCGCAAATTGGGTGAAAACATTGGGGAAGACTTTGACATCAATGATTTGATGCCACTGCCAGGCGCATCGGAGATGTCGTTCAAGCTTGATAAGAAGGGTGTTTTCCAAGTCTATGAGAACGACGCATCATTCGACCAAAACAGTCCCATCGTACACATACCGGACATTCGGGAGTTTTACATGGACCTCGATGACATTATCAGCGTCTCCACAGACGGGCCCATCAAGAGTTTTGCCTTCAGGCGTCTCCAGTACCTTGAGGGAAAATACAACTTGTACTTCCTTCTCAACGAGTATCAAGAGGTTGCCGACAGCAAAAAGGTGCCCCACAGAGATTTCTACAATGTCAGAAAGGTCGACACCCACGTCCACCATTCTGCTTGCATGAATCAAAAGCATCTACTGCGATTTATTAAGAGTAAGATGAAGAAGTCGCCCGATGAGGTTGTTTTGTACAGAGACGGCAGGCATTTGACCTTGAGAGAAGTATTTGAAAGTATCAAACTGACTGCGTACGACTTGAGTATCGACACTCTGGATATGCACGCGCACACAGACAGTTTCCATCGTTTCGATAAATTCAACCTCAAGTACAACCCGATTGGCGAGTCTAGACTGCGTACCATTTTCCTCAAGACGGACAACTACATTCACGGGCGTTATCTGGCTGAAATTACAAAAGAAGTCATTTCTGATTTGGAGTCAAGCAAGTACCAGATGGTCGAATGGCGCATTTCCATTTATGGCCGGAGTTTGGACGAGTGGGACAAACTGGCGACTTGGGTCGTGGACAACAAGCTTTTCTCGCCAAACGTTCGATGGCTCATCCAGGTCCCAAGGCTCTACGATGTTTATAAGAACTCGAGCTTGATGGACAACTTCGAACAGGTGGTGGTCAACGTTTTCCAACCCCTCTTCGAGGTCACCAAGGATCCAACAAGCCACCCGAAGCTTCACATCTTTCTTCAGCGTGTCATTGGATTCGATAGTGTCGATGACGAGAGCAAGCCAGAACGCCGTCTCTATAGGAAGTTTCCCGCACCGGCGCTTTGGGACACGAAGCAGAACCCTCCGTACAGCTACTGGATCTACTACCTGTTTGCCAACATATCCTCGCTCAATGTCTGGCGCAAGCAGCGAGGCTTCAATACCTTTGTCCTACGGCCGCACTGCGGTGAGGCAGGTGACACGGATCATTTGGCAGCTGCTGTGCTCTGCTGTCACAGCATTAGCCATGGTTTGATGCTTCGCAAGGTGCCTTTGCTTCAGTATGTCTTCTACCTCGAGCAGATTGGCATTGCCATGTCGCCCCTGAGCAACAATGCCCTATTTCTGGCCTACGAACGGAATCCGTTCCTCTCATATTTCAAGCGCGGACTCAATGTGTCACTCTCGACCGATGACCCTCTTCAATTTGCATTCACCAAGGAGCCTTTGATCGAAGAGTACGCCGTCGCCGCTCAGATCTACAAGCTCAGTGCCGTCGATATGTGCGAACTGGCGAAGCACTCAGTCCTGCAAAGTGGTTTCGAACACTCAATCAAGCAGCGCTGGTTGGGTGCCGAATATCATTTGCCCGGCGTGTCTGGCAACAATGTGGCCAAGGTAAATGTGCCCAACATTAGAGAGGCGTTCCGCCACGAGACACTGCAAGCCGAACTTGCGATGATTTCGCGTTACACGAACAAGAGTTCCGAACCGCTCTCTATCCAAAACGTGGCATCTAATGCACCGCCTAACGACGAGCCTTGCACTGAAAATGCCTCCGTCCACGAGAGTGAGCTACAGGCGAATGGAGACACTCTACAAGTCCCGAAAAGCCCCTTCCCTGCTACATCGCAGAGCTCTCAAGGTAAGCAGTAGCATTTGTGTCTATTGAGAAAGCCTAATAAGTCTTGCAGGACATGCGAGCGATGTGGTCAACCTCAGCGAAGGCGACGAAAGCCAAGATTCCCGAGTCAACAATCCACCGTCGGCCATGGTGGCCTCGACGTCTTCGCTTGTGCCCATGCCCCAGCCGGCCTTAGGCCTTCCCTTGTCTCCACAGCAGTCGAGTTCGTCTGCGCCGGCGGCATCCCAACTCGACGCGCACGAGCCGCGGATCTTCCCTGGGGTCGTCAGTCGGCACCGCAAGAGTAGTGCGGCCCGGCGGCCAACGAGCGAGAACATGGAAAGCTCATGGATGGCCTTCAAGCGGAGCAGCGCGTCTGCCGCCACTACAGATGGGGGCGACGTGAGCGTGTTTGATGAGCACGCTTTCAAGGAGGAGTGAGCAAGAGCGAGGCGATCAGATGTGTCGAGCATCGTTGGAGAGTATTCGCAGGTGTTGGCTGGTGAGAAGACAAGAGGTGCGTCGCTTTGGATCGGTGACGCGGGACTTGGTCAAGTACTACTACTCATCTCAGGGGCTGAGGCGCAATGGGATTTGATTTGGCGGTGCGCATTTACGGATAGGCAATGGAGCATCTGTCTCAAAATTACGGTTCGAATAGAGGGTGAGCGAGAAGATGCGAGGAGAATCCTTCAACTCTGGAAACGGGTAGATGGCTCTTGTTCTAGCCATTCAGGCTCGACTCATGGATATGAGAAGTCCTTTGTCCCTGCTGCCAGCCGACTGCACTTTTCCAGTCCCTTCTCTCTCCCAGCAAAGTAAGGTAATGGTTCTCGTCTCTTTTGCCTCGCTGCTCAAAACAAAACGAAGCCCCTCTGCTCCAACATTACTTGGAGATATCTTTCTTCCAGACTTTTTTTGCAACTCTCACCTGGACACGGACTTGGGCGTAACTCCAGATAGCTGGTAGCCAAGGTACTGGGATCCGGGGATAGCGGAGCTAAGCAATGACATTGCAGGTTCGACCGAGGAGGCCGCCCCCAACATCCACGCGCCCAATTCCGCTCAACTCCTCTTCTACCCTCTGTGTCACCTCTCATACCACCACTACAGGTCTTGTCTCGAGCCCTCGAAAACACCGAAGCTGTAGACAACCCCTGCAAGTCATTCCGCCGTCTCAGGACCTTATTTTCGTCGCGACTGCGCTCCGCTGAGGCTAACAGCCCCCACAGGTCAAGCGACGAGATGGCGGTTACTTTGCCCGACTTTGGAGCCTTGCGCGATGCATTTTCATCCGCGCCATCCTTGAGCAACCAGGTGTTGGATCCCGCTCAGACCCCGAGGTCGCGATATCAAGCTCGTCAGGAGCTCTACGGCACATGGAGCGCCGTCGACGATGCCAAAGATAAGGCGAACAAGCTGAGCAATGCTGCCGTCAAGGAGCTCCAGCAGGCCAGCGCCAAAGCGCAGCAGGCTACTGGCAAGATTGAGATGTACTCGCCCAAGTTCTATGCGGCTTGTGTCTCCGGTGGTCTTTTGGCTTGTGTGAGTCAAACACCACCCAATCAATTTTCGAACTTCTAACAAACGTAGGGCCTCACCCATACCGCAGTCACTCCTCTTGACTTGGTCAAGTGCAGGCGCCAGGTAGATCCAAACATGTACAAGGGCAACTTTGAGGCCTGGGGAAAGATCTCGCGCGCCGAGGGTTTTCGCGGAATCTACACTGGCTGGGGCCCGACTCTCTGGGGCTACTCGGCCCAAGGCGCTTTCAAGTACGGCGGTTACGAGTACTTCAAGAAGTTCTACGCCGATCTGGCGGGCCCAGAGAATGCGAAGCAATACAAGACGCTGCTGTACCTGACTGCGTCTGCCTCGGCCGAGTTCATCGCGGATGTGGCCCTGTGTCCCTTTGAAGCCGTCAAGGTCCGCATGCAGACTACGATACCTCCCTTTGCGAAGTCAACTTTTGGTGGTATTTCTACCGTCACGGCCAAGGAGGGCACTGCTGGGTGAGTCGCGGCAAATATGGTGGGATTGAGCTAATCGAAAATTACAGACTCTTCAAGGGCCTCTACCCGCTTTGGGGCCGCCAGGTAAGTAGTGGATCGTTTCTCACATTCGTCCAGTGCTGGGGCATCTTCTTATCCTGTCCTAGATTCCGTACACGATGATGAAGTTTGCTTCGTTTGAGACCATCGTCGAAATGATATACGATTACATGCCCGGGCAAAAGGGCGACCACGGCAAGGGTACTCAAACGGCAGTCTCGTTCGCTGCCGGTTACCTCGCAGGTATCTTGTGTGCCATTGTCAGCCATCCAGCCGACGTCATGGTCTCGAAACTCAACGCGAATCGCAAGGATGGCGAGGCCTTTGGAGCAGCGACGGCGCGCATCTACAAAGACATCGGATTCGGAGGACTGTGGAACGGCCTCGTCGTTCGCATCTTCATGATCGGCACGCTGACTGGACGTGAGTCAGCCCTGAGCCGATGCATGTGTTGGGTAAGATGGCTAACTTGCAGTAGTCCAGTGGCTCATTTACGATGTGAGTCTCGATGGATTGACACTGATGAAGAAGACGACTCACAGCGGTGTAGTCGTACAAGGTCGCATTGGGCCTCCCGACGACTGGGGGACCGGCTCCCGGAGAGAAGGAGAAGGCTGGCGAGACGGTTGCGAAGCTGGGCTAGAGGGCGAGATGGTCACAGGGCGCTGGAAGCTGGGCTTGGTAGACGAATTAATGTTGCCTCAAAGTGGTGTTGGTATCAGGGGGTCAGGGGTGGGGAGTCCGTCAG
>JAIFKG010000084.1:0-36627 GCA_020351975.1 Phyllosticta ampelicida | reverse complement strand
CAGTCTGACGGCTTGACAGCTTGACATCCTGACAGGGAGGCAGGCAAAACGGCGGCGGCGGCGGCGGCGGCGGCGGGTGTGCCTGTTTGATCCCTCCTCCTCTCTTCACTGCAAGCTTAGGCTTTCCTCTTCCTCTCTCTCTACTTCTTCCCTCACCGCGTGCGCCACAAGAGCCAAGACGGGACGAGGCAAGGCCCGTCACCGTCCAGCCAAACAACAGGAGACGCGCAAAAGCCTAGTGTCTATTTCGTTATTTTCTTGGCGTACGATCGAGAAGCCATGCGAGTAGCTAGCATGTGACCGAGGCCCCTTCCGCCAAATCAAAACAACAACCGGGGGGGGAAACAAAACAAAAAACAAAAAAAAAGGAAAGGGAGTTATGAAACGGTTATTCCGAGTGACACGGCAGTAGCCTCGCATGTCGGACGCGGTGGATAAGCTCCTCTCCACTTCGCAACAATCGCATCGGACGCGTCGGGCGGCTGTGTGGTACACGGCATGAGCTGCTATGTTAAACGCGGGACTACCTGATCGGATTGACTGGACGTCCATCGGTCCGTCGGTCCGTCCGAACGACATGCGAGCGCAAAGCGCAAGCAGGCAAGCTACATTAGCTTGGATTGTGCCTGGTACGTGGCACCTGGCTCCTGGCTGCTAGGGCGGGTCAGATTGGACGGCATATAGCATGAAAAACCGTGGTCTCTACCAATGGAGAGTTCAAAAGAAAGGGGGGAAGAGAGAAGACAAAGGTAGAAGACGAGTACGTGGTCCATTAATCGTTATTCAATTCATCGTTCACCTTCGTTGCCGCGCCCACACCAGCAGGTGTCGTGAGACGGGGCCGTTGTAGATAAAAGTAAGTAGGTATGTATGTGCACGTAAAAGACAGTAGCCACGCCATCTTAACTTTGAAATCTTCCTCATCCCTCGTCCCGCCCGCGCTAAGGGGGTATTTTGGTCTCCTTATCGCCTTTGCCTACGCCACCGCGGCACTGCCATCCTGGTCACCTTGGGATTCCCTCGGGGATACTTATGTTGACCCGACGTTCCTTTCCGCTTTTGCCCACCATTATTGCACCATCGTCATCGCGCCCTCTTCCGTAGGGGTACCATTGATATCTCGATAGGTTTTTGTGTGCTGTCGTGCAAGTCGTCCCATCGCGTCCCGCTGGTTTGTACAGTTCCAATCGCCGCTCGCTTGGAGTGTTTGTACGCTTGGAGGCCGAGACCGTTTGGTTTGTGGGGAGAAAAGAAACAAGTCGAAATGAATGGGCTGCTGCCGCAAAGGAAAAAGACGAGAATGCCGCCAACGCCGTTGCCGGTCCCAACGACTGTTGCTGCTGCTGCTGTTGCTGTTGCTGCCTCTTTTCACAAATCCTCGCATCTTCATCAGACATAGTATCGTGCCCTGCTGCTGTGGTGCGAGCGGCGGGGGCTGGATTGGTACTCTCGGCTAGGGCGATGGCTGCGACGGGTGTAGTGTGTTCGGCGGACGACCACGGCGCGATCGTCGCGGTATCGACGGTGGACTAGCAGCGCTAGAAGCTGTTTTGTTCAAACGTGAGCCGGGCACACATCTCCGCGACAACAAACATCGATGACGACTTACAAAAGTGAAGAAGAAAAAGACGCAGTTCATGATGCCAAAGGCGAAGCTAGCCTTGAGCATCGAGCACGTCTTGTTTGCGTGGAGCGACCACTCGGAATTGGAATCGCGGCCATAGTAACCCAGGACGCCGAGATCCAAGTAGAAGCTGCCGGCGCTGAAGTTGACGCAGTCCTGGTCGGCGATGCCGCGCAGCAGGACGACACCTGCAATGAGGGCGCCAAGAAACCCCAGGTCGATCGTTGCGACGAAGAGGGCAGAGTGGCGCGCTCGCGCATAGGCCACGAGAGTCGCGATGGCCCACGCGCACGCCAGCACCGACACAATGAACAGCACCAGGATGAAGTCGGGCGTCAGCGCATTTTGCTCGACGTAACCGTGGACGAACCACGACAGCATGCCGATGACGGGGATCAACGTGATGATTTCGGCGAACCGAAACAGGATGAAGAAGAAGCCGGAGAGACCCATGACGATGGTGACGATGATGATGATGGGTGAGCTGCTGCTGGGCGGTGCTGAGGGGTGTTGAATCGACGCCGACGCGGAGAACCGGAGCTGGAGCTATGGCTATGGCGAAGGCTACGGCTATAGCTCTGGCAGCCGCCTGTCGGTGGTGAGGGCACGGCTTGGTAAGCGTTGAGAGCAAGAATGCCGAACGGGAACACGTCAGTGCCAGTGTCAGTGTCCGGTCAGTGTCGCATCAGCACCGTCGGCAGCGAGGGCAGCGGGAGTACATGTAGTGTCTGGGGCGCACGAAGGAGGATTGACCGGGGACAAGGCGCAGAATCGATCAATTGGTTTCGGGCGAGCACCATGACGATTGAAGCGTCCTTCTTCCTTGGTCGGTCCGGTGTGCCAAGGCATGGTTGGGCTGCAAGAGCGCGGAGACGAGGCTGGAGGCTGGAGGCTGGGCGAGAGAGGAGCAGGTGTGCAGTAGCAGTGCAGGGAGCTGTCAGCGCCGAGTGGTGACGGCTCGGGAAGGCTGCCCGCCTTGCATGCACCCACGCTCCCACGCTCCCACGCACCCACAACCTCCCACCCACCACCAGCACCGCCTCCATGGACCGTTTGCTTGGAGCCGTTGAAAAGGCCGTCTATCGTGTGCCTGGGCGTGTATGTGCATCTTCCCATCCCCCGCTGACCGCACACTCACGAAGTCGACGCTACAGCTTCATGGCCCCATGCGGCACCTCCCATGACAGATGCAGGCTGCCCGACTAAGCGACCTAGACGCCACCCTCCACTCCCGCTCGAACGTCGACAAAGATTCCGCTCCATGATGAAATAGACTCGAAACCTTACCCCTTCACCTGGGCTGGTCGTATCTTCCGATCGCGCCTCGGCCGCGCACTCGATCAGCCATCATGACGTCCGCCTTCGTTGTTTCGACTCTCCAGACCCCTTTGACTTCGATGCACCACCGCGCCGGGTTCTCTGCCGCCTTATCAATGCTCACAGCACAGGTTGTGTAACTCGCCCTGCCCGTTCTGATTTTTGCTTCTGGCACGCAAGGGACTGCGACCGGGGCGTTGTCTCCCGCTCCTTATTATCTGTTCCATCGCAGCCTCTGTCTGCTTGTCCTTCTTCACGTCGATCCTTTGCCCTGTCCATTCAGTCTCAATTGTTCTCTCGTGGCGACATTTCCACCATCTGCTTTTGCTCCTTTGTCTCAGGCTCGTGCTGCCCATGAGCAACCAACGACACCTTCCTTTGGCGCGTCTACGCCTGTTTGATTCAGACTAGTTAATCTCTTAAGCGTTGCACGCGATAACCTGCTTCCCGCTGGCCAATTGCCTTTCAGCGAGCGCTCTCCTCAGCCTCCCAGACCATTCTCTTCAGCTTGGACAAAGCCCGGATGGTCCTTTCTCAGATTCGCCTCTTTTATTTTACCACGCGCACCTCTAGTCTGATTTCTTAGCCTTCCAACTCTGTCGCCGTCATCTGCGTGTGCCGCCGTTTCTGGAGCCAAGGTCCAAGGCGGAAGCAGCCGGTCTATCTTCCATGTCTTCCTGCCCCGCCGTGAACTCGTAAACCCGCACAAAATCATATTAAGCACTGGCCGTCTCACGTCCTCATCCTCGACCTGGCGACTTAATTGCTCGCGCACTTGACCAGGCTTCCCCCGCCTTGCGAGTTCTTCATCACCAGACACTCGTCCTCCCCCTTGCGCGGCGTTCAACCGATTCCTTACTGCGACTGACTGTTCCCGCCTATCGTTGTGTTCTTCCATCATCCATTCGACCTCCTGGCGCGCTTGAACGATATTCAGATTCCCTGATCGCTTTCAAACCCCCTCGGGGCAAAATCGAAGAGAACCCGGCGACTCCGGTCGGTCAACATGTCTGGCCGGGGTGCGAATGCCAGGAAGGCCGTTGAGAAGAACATTCAGAAGACGGAGAAGAAGCACGATGGGGACAGTTCACAGAAACATCCATCTCCGAACGCTGGCTGGCATATACCAGCGCCAAAGGTCAAACCCGGTAGAGACTCCGTGTCTGTGAACTCTTCCAACTCAAAGTCTGGGGATGAAGGTCGATTGGCAACAGCAACATCTGCCCATCATACCGAGAAAAACAAATTACAATCGTCCCATCCAAGAGGTCGCGGAGCCGGTGTTCCCTTGATTGTGAAAACTGCCACGTCCACGTTCAACCGACACAAGCCATCTGACCCCGGGACCCCTGGAAGCAACGGAGTCTTCAGTCCAAACAGACATGACTTTGGCCTCGCGGACATGAAGGTTTGGCTCGGCAATGGCCAGCCTCTTGAGCCATGGTATGGCTTTGGACAGGCAAGCACGCACGCAATGACGGTATTTGAGCTTTTCTAATTTTTCTTTAGGACCACGATCTGCAAATGAAGTCGGGAGATTGCACCTTCCGCTTCTCGGACGAAATAGTAGACGACAAGGACGATTATCAGCCAGACTTCAAGCACCCGCCATCGATTCGCTGTCATACTGATAAATTACTCGAAGCTCGCAGCCCCGTCATGGCAAAATATGTCGAGCTGGGACAGAAGTGGCTTGACGACCGCTCGGCTCCCAGCGTTGCGGAATCGTCTTCGTATCGTTCAACGGATGAAGAACATGCCAGTTCCCCTGCCGAATTTAATGACTATAGCGGAACACGCTTGGTACCAAGATTAGATAGCTCTGGCTCGCTGTCGATGCGATCCAACAACCGATATGGAGGATACCTGCCGAGTGAAGATCCACGCGCTGCGACGCCTCTATCCCGAACTCACAGTGATTTGAACTCTACGTCGGACACCGTCAACACATCAGAGCCTGGAATTACCTGCGAAGCCTGGGTCTCGGTTCCCAAAAACCTCAAGACATCAGCCGAAGTCTTTGAATTCAAACTGGGCTTCCGCAACTTCATTGCCATGTTGTACGACAAAGGTATCGTCGGAAGCAATCTCTTCGACATGCTCAAAGGACTTTTCAAGGTCTCAAAGCATTTTTACACCATGACAAACTTCAGAAGCTCACCGCTCCCTCATCCAGCTGGCGTGATTGTCGACTATCTTGTCGGCAAGCGCCTGGATGACGTTCGAGGAAATCTCTCAAACGCTCTCGGCCTCCTCGCATGGTGTGAATACGTTGAGAAGGATGCCCGGGGAAAAGACTCCGGTGTATATTGGGAGCAAGGGTATATCGAGAGCTTCATTCACGCCGTTGGCATGATGACGTCTGGTACATTAGAAACTCCCGAGTTCAAGAGGCTGTCGACCGTTTCTAGACACAATCTCGCCAAAGCTTTCAGCGTCATGCAAATCAGAATCCTGGACGCGGAAGCCAAGTTTGCAAGTTTTGAGTTTGCAGAGTTCCTCGAGCCTACCGGCGCCATTGCAAACAGCCCAGGTTTTAGGAGTCTTAGGTCGTTTGGCGGCTTCCTCAAGCACCAGCTTGGAGAAAGGCACTCAAGATGGCCACCAAAGAAGGATCAACATGGCCACTGGCTGACTCGCCACCTTGTCGAAGAGTTGCAGCGCGACCTCGGCGCCATCTACGACATTCTCGTGGATAGGGATGTAATTTGGAACGACTGCGAGGAGCGTGCTGGTAGACGCTGGCAAATGACGAGCAAGTCCAAGGGCACGCCACTGCCAGATCCTGAACTTCCTGGCGTGCCAACATATGATGTGTTGATCAGTTTTGACAATCAGCACGGCTATCACCACATCCCATACCCTTTTCCGCTGATTCCCGCGTATACAGCCCCTGGACAAACGCACAAGAAAAGGAACATCTTCGGTGTGCTTTCCAAGAAGGACAAGTCGGTAACTATATCTGATGAAGCCGAAATCATGAAGGAGGCTTTGGCCCTTGTTGAGGCGACCAACATGAGCACGATTGGCATGAGGTTGACGGGTAAGTTTCATGCACTATCAAGTTTTGTCTGCTTTTTTTATTCCTTTTTTTTTTTTGCAAACGACTGAGCATTTTCACCAGCGAGCGAGCTTCGAGACCGCTATCTTGAATTCGAAAAAAGTTGCACGTCAACACTCGTCGACGTCCCCGCCCGCGACGCTCGCCTCGGCCGATGGATCCTACTTTATGGACTTTTGCAGATTCTCTCCACTCTCTCTGTCGACACCTTGGGAATGCGATACATCGACAATGTCCCGTACTTTATGTGCCCACCTCTCGACGGTGTGCCTCCCTGGCCTCGAGAACAAAGCCTGCGAAGCTTTAAGACATACAAGCTGGAAAAGCCAATGAGGCAAGCCAGCCAGGAATACTCGCACTGTTGGCTTGCGCCTCAGGCATGGGATCCCTCTGAAAAGACGCTGTCGTCCGAGGGCAGGCCGACTGCTACCGAAGTTGAACAGACTAGCCTTGTTTCAGAACTGGACGGGCGCATCGTTACGGATGACGAGCATCGCTCCCGCGTTGCGAGACTGTATGCCCAGTTAGCCCGTCTTGAAAAGCATCAAACCAAGCAGCAGCGCGCACTTCAACAGACTGAGCTCCTCGAAGAAGAGTATCGTGCCATACAAGCGGAGCAAGAGCACACAGAGCGCTTGGTCGCAGATCATGAGCGTCGCTACCAAACCTACGAAGAGGATAAACGTCGCTTCTATGGATTCACCGCTGCCAGTAGCCCATACGGCTATCCCAACAACGACGCCGGAAACTTTGCGTTCGTCTCCAGTCCTCACAGGAGCACACAAAACAAAACCACCCGCGACCTCAACAGCATGATTAAGGAGACGACTAAGGCATGGCACAACGCCATCCCATCCCCAACGGACACCGTCACCTCTCCCACGTCGCCCACTTTCCAGCCGCTTGATCACCACCATGGCCCCCTCTCTCGCACCCCATTCGTGTATAGTCCACCTCTGTCACCGCCGCCCGTCTCGCCCCCGCCGGCTGCTCCTATTCCGAGCCTACCCTCTAGGAGCCCCTTGCGCCAAAGCAGTAGCCGCCGCACTTCGCCCATGCAAATGCCGCAGTTGGATGGTGCCGCCGCTTTCGACGTTCCCGTAGCGCATGGCAAGGAGACCCTGGGTGCGCGCTACCATCACTTGGGCTTTGAAGAGGATGACGAGGAGACCTTGCCAAAATACTTTGCACGGTAGGCCGATTGCTTTACGTATCCATTCCCTTTTTTTTTTTTTTTTTCCTTTTGCTGGGTGGGGGAGGACTCGGCCGTCGCGAGTCTACGCCGCACCGTACATTGGGAACATTTGTCCGCCGGCTTCTTTCGATTTTGGTTATCTACCCGATTGATTGCGTGTTTCTTAGATTTGGTCGTATGGCATTTTATGATATTCCCCTTCGCGTCTGCTTTTGTCGATGGCGCAACCCCTTTTGACCCACTTCGCCCCTGATGGTTCCCATGACATATAAGCAGCGTCAGCATAGGCAGCATAGATATTCAGCAACTCTAGAATGGAATTATAGGGGAGGGCAAAACGGGAACGTACCAAGAACATTCTAACAATGCCTGATTGCGTTTTGATGTGACCTGTAGGAGAGAGACAGCAGGCACGAGGGAGCAATTCGAGATATGTCGACTGCACCATTGACGGCAGCGGCAAGATGAAAGGAAACAAGAAGGGCAGGGAGCGCTCAAGACGCCCGTTACCGCCACTCCGCGACCGGCACCGCCGCCGCCGTCTCCAGCGCCTCCTTCCCGGTTCCTGACACGCGATGATGAGCGCTGGCAACATCCAAACCCGAATCCGCCAGGCCGCCGTCGCTGGTCGTCGCATCCGACTCGACATCCTCCGCTCCATCAGCACCTGCCTCCTCCTGCTTCTGCTTCCTCTTCTCCCTCTCCCTCCTCGCCAGCCACAGCGCCCCCATGAACCCCGCCCACAGCAACGCATAGAACGCGATCGAGGCCGGCCAGCCGGCCTTCCAGCGCGGCGCACCCCAGTCGCCGGCCGTGGGGAAGAGGAGCAGCGGCACCCAGATGTTGAAGCTGTAGCCGAACGACATCATGGCGCCCTGGGACGCATCCGTGTCAATCATCATGGGATGGATAAGTGGGGACAGGGGGGACTCACGACTACCAGCGCGCGCTCTTCGGCGTCGTCTCTGAGGATCGTGTTGACGGTCGAGTACAGGATTGGGCTCGAGCACCCGGCGAGGCCCAGAACGTACCAAGCGACGAATCTACGAGTACGTCGGCGGTCAGTTGATTGTGTACTTGGTGCTCCTCGGAGAGCGGCAGGCTAAAAAAGAAAAGAAAAAAAAAAGGGGGGGGGGGTGGCTCGTGGAAGGGATGACACACTTGAGCACGTTAGGAATAAACCACACGGTCATGCAAATACTCGAAAAGATGCACGCGACCGACGAAATCGAGTAGATAGCCCACGCAGGGTAAATGGCGGCCAGCGTGGTGCCGAGCCACGAGGCCAGGGCCGTGATGGCGTAGAGCGCCGTGGGCAGCTTGTTGATTTGCGGGACAGAGAAGTTTTCGGCTTTGAGCCAGAGGTTCATGTAGCTCGAGGGGTAAGATGCTATGATCATGCAGCTACGAGGTCATTGGCGGTCAGTCCTTTGGATTTCAGGGAATGGGTGAAGATAAGGGGGAAAGGGGGAAAGGGGGGAGCACCGGAGAGAAATACTTACATGTAGCAAAACACAAACACGTAAATGTGCCATCGCCTCAAACTGCGCTTGAACACATCCAAGCTCATCTTCCCCGGAGGCCTCACCTTGGCATCCTGCATGCGCGTCTTCGCCAGCAGGATATCCTCCTCAGTCAAAAACACCGGCTTCGGGCTTCCCGGTATGCCAGGGAACACAAAGTATCCCGCCAGCGCCACGGGAATCGTGAAAATGCCATCGATGATGAACAGCCATCTCCAGCCCGATAGGCCGGCTACGCCAGAGAGGTTGGTGTATGCCGCCGCCTGCAGGTACCCGCTGACCATCTGGCCGAGATAGTTGCAGATGAACCACGTGCCGGCGCGCTTGAAGAGCTCGGGCGCTTTGTACCAGCTGCCCAGAATGAAGTGCGTCCCGGCGAAGACGGGGGCTTCGGCGAGCCCGACCAGGAAGCGGAGCGCGTAGACTTGGCTGGTTGTTGTGACGCGGCTTTGGGCGAAGGTGAGGATGCCCCAGATGATTTCGAGCGTGGGCAGAAGCCAGCGAGCCCTGGACGTGTCAATTCGCGGTTTCGTTTTCTGGGTGAATGTTCCATAGCGGTGGAGAAAGAAATGTCAACTCCGAAAGTTGGCGCAAGAGTAGTGCGTGACGAGTACTCAACCCACTGAGTTAAGGTGGGTGTGTACTAGGAGCATCCAACTGTTTTTCCGCCAAGAGACTTTGAAATTTGAGCTCATAGAAGCAGGACTAGAGGGAGCATGCAAGCCCCCGTGCTGGACCTTGGAGTTGACATTTCTTCTGCGGCACACTGTGGCTCGGTGGTCATGGCTTACAACTTCGGCCGCGAGATGAGCAGGAGGAACGGCACTTGTGCAATGACGTAGGCCGTGTAGTAGCAGACATTGAAGTAATTGAGCTCATTTCCGTAGAGCTTGAGGTCCTCTTTCATCCCGGATGTATACGCATTGCTAATGTTGCTTTGATCCAAGTATTTTGTGAAGACTGCGGCTTTTTGTTAGGGCTGCGCAAAAGGAGATTGCCAAAGTACTTACAGCATAGACATGCGAATATCAGAATCGACAGGTCGAGCTTTAACAGCAACCTGCAAATGTCAGCATTTTCCTTCCGACGACCAATCCTTGATTGCAACCGACTTTCGCTCCTCTAGCGGGTACGACGACGGGTACCAATTGAACACCTCTTTGAAAACCCCAACCAGCGTCTTTGGCGGCTGCAGATCCTCCTTCGACATTTCCGATTTTCAGTCAAAAAAGATGGCTGGAGAGACTTCAACGGGAAGCGTCCAACAGCATGATATCTGGGTACATATTCCCCTGACGCCTCGATTAAAAAGCGCACCGGCGACAACGCCCGTCGTGTACTCATTTCCATGGTTAAATTTCATCATTGATACGGTGATTGGACAGGCGAGGTCTTGAGGATCGGGTGTCGCAGAGGATGACTGTGGGGCGGTATACCTCGCCTCAGCACGCAAGACTGGTGCACAATGGCCTCATGTCAGCACTCGGGCTTCGTGATACAAGGATAAAATTGTCGAGTATCAATTCTTGATAAAGCATAAGCTGCTGATTCGATGAAGATGAGATATTGAAGACCAGAAGTACCATACTCATAAAGAGGAAACAAAAAGTTCGCAGGGAGGACTGAGCCTTTGAATCTTTGGGTGGACAAAGAAACTTTTGGGAGATTGATCTTTGAACAGAGGAATGATATTGCATCACTTGAAACATCAGATTATTGAAGGATGTAATCATGACTAGACGCAATGTGTCAGCTCGGGAATGTGTAGAGTTGCTGTGACTGATGCAATTGCTTCGACCTGAAATGCAATCTCCAAGTGCACAATTCTCACCTAATCATCATCCACGATAATGAAGATGAAAGAGAAATTTTCAAAGTCGCAGTCCAGGACGGGCTCGTGTCGTGAAGTCTGTCGACTCTTCCCATTACCAATTTATCAATCACTCCAAATGAGCGCAAACAAGTGGTTTATCACTCAAATAATCCACTACAGGGCATTCTGTAATGTTCATGGAATGGCAGATACCTGAAACATGAGTAGAGAAAGACAAGTGATTCTGAGGGCAACGAGGATGTTGTAAGGCGTTCCCCGCATTGCGTGCTCTTTCCGCACCTGGCAACCCACCTCTGACGCATCTATCCTCTACCATTGGCCTGCATATTCGCTCAGGCTACCACATCGAGCGTCGAACGCATCCTCGAGCTTTATAAATCATCCGCCTGCAACCCCGCACTCACCTCGCGCTCGGTTAGGGAGGCATCTCAGCCCGTGTAGGCGCGACACATTATCTATGATGCCATTGCCGGGGTTTGTGGTGCCATGACATTATCACCACCCCAGGTAATTGTTTATTATTGACCAGATGAGGCACAGTAGCACTGTGAAAGTGGGATATTGTACTTATAGCGATTGTGTCAACCGGCTTGGCTCAAGAATCGACATCGAATTTCTGATTTTGATAATTGCAACAATGCCCGGAAAAGTCATTTCGCCATACAAACAGGTCCCGGTGACCAAAGCTAATCGTGAGTCTGTGGAAGTTGACTTGAAGCGCTGAGCTGACATTTTGTTAGTTGACTGGGCCGAGCTCGTCACCCTCGACCTGAGCACTTTCGACAAGCCTGAGGGCAAGGCCCAATTGGTAGACCAGCTCCGCTATGCCGCACAGCACGTTGGCTTCTTTTATGTCAGGAACTTTGGCATCAGCCAGGAGGAGGTTGACCGGCAATTCGCGCTTGGCCGCGAATTCTACGACCTTCCACTAGAAGAGAAGCTCAAGTACCACAACATCAAGGATCTCGAGAGCGGAGAATACAATGGATACCGACCTTCAGGTCTGCGCAAGTCAGTGGAGCTTCCGTCTAAGCAAATCTCACGAAATATTCACATCCAGTAGGCTGACCGACGACGGCATCATGGATAACATTCAAGTTTACAACCTGCCCAAATTTGACGGCTTCCACAAGAGGGCACAACCGGCAGTCCTCCAGGAGAACATTGCAGAGATCGAAACTTTTAGCCGCAAGTGCCACGACCTGGTTGTCAACAAGCTCCTGCGACTGTTTGCCATTCTGCTCGAGCTGCCGGACGAGGAACAACTGGTGCGCGATCATGTCTATGACGACAAGGGCGAGGACCACCTGCGCTATATGCACTACTCCGCTCGCACTCCCGAGGAGAACAAGCGCATAGGCGAGCTTTACGCACCGGGCCACACGGACCTTGGCAGCATTACTCTTTTGTTCAGACAGCCTGTTGCGGCACTGCAGATTCTGAACAACCAGGGGCAGTGGAAGTGGGTCCGTCCGCAGGACGAGACCATCACCATCAACATTTGCGACGCTCTTTCCGCATTGACGGGTGGTTTCCTCAAAAGTAGCGTCCACCGCGTACATGCTCCCCCGGATGACCAGGCGCACATTGACCGCCTGGGAGTCCTGTACTTTGCTCGGTAAGCAGGTTGTCATTCAAAGAAGAACAAGGCGACTGACCCGGATGCAGCCCCAACAACCACGTCGTACTCGACCCCATTAACAACAGCAAACTTCTGGATCGCCTAGGCATAAAGTCGAATCAGTTCACCGAGCTTGGCCAGCACTTGACAATGGAGGAGTGGGTCAAGGTTCGTCAGACGCAGCAGCAGCGCAAGACAGAAGCACCAAGGATTAGCAAGGATGGAAAGTACGAGTATACGAAGAAGGACCTTGAGATCATCCCTGGTCTCGTGGCGAAGATCCATAATTAGAGAAGAGCGAAGTCGGAGAACAACAATTTGATCGCAGGCCATTCTCTTTGCAGAATTACTTTGAAAGGTAAATGAGAAAAATTTCGAAATATGCGTATAATTCATTGGGTTTGGACGTAATGCCGGCCTTCGTGTGGGTATTGAGAGAGTGACAAACGCTCTGGTAGAACTTGCAGAGAAAGGCAGGACACAAGGGGACCAATGAATTCTAGCAACGCGACCCGAGCAGCCACGCCGTGAGAGCTGCTTCGCATGAAATCATATCATATTTGCTCAGTAGTTGTTAGGACAGCCCTTTTGCTTCTGAATGATCCCTGTGTTCCAGGCGCTCCATCCCAGGAGACGATTCGCAATGTCATTGACATAAGATGCGGTACCTCCATTGCAGGTCAAGTCAAGATTGCTTGGGTTGCAGACTTTGCCAGAATTGTAGGCACGGAGAGTCTGATATGGGTTTCCAGCTTGGGTCATGCCCGTCCACGACTGAGTTGCGCCGCTTTGGAGGTACCATGCGAGTCCAGGTCCGCCTGAAGGCCAGCTCCCATACTGACCTTCAACACCGGAGCGAATCATCTCCTCGATGCTCTTGAGCGGAATACTGGGGTTGTACGGCTTGCTTCCGGGCGGCCCCTGCATGATTCCACAGTTGGCAACGCCGGTGCAGGCGACATCGAGTTTTCCGGTAGACTGTAGATCTGTTAGTGTTTATCTTCAAACTTTTCGAGATTTCTTACCTCTTGCATCATGACGGCCAAAATGAGTCGGGCGTCAATTTTGTCTTGCTCGGAGACAAGGAGGATCTTGTCAAGAATCACGTCGTTTATGTTTCTCGTAACATTGTTAACGGTGATCCAGTAGTTTTGTTGTTTTTGAATTGCAGGGAGATTTGTTTTCCATAGAGCGTCGAAACTGATCCACTGCGAAAACTTTGGGAGCAGGGCTGTGGACCCCCAAAAGCACTGGTAATTAAATGTTTGTTGGTTGACTGCTATGGCGTTGGGTGTTGCAACATATGAGCGGAACCAGCCCATGCTCGCTTGAGAAGTTACACCTGGAGTTGTGCCGTAAAATGTTTGGGCCCGCGGAAGCCTGGATCCCCGAGTTTGAATATCTTCGTGGTCCCCGAGGGCTAGCGCTTTTTCCAGATTATTTGGCGAATTTCCTACGGGGTGGGCACGAGTGATCCAGGGCGCAATAAGAAAGGACGTGATGAGAAAAGAAAAACTCTAGGCAATCCTGTTAGTATGATCATATTCTCAATATGACCGTTCTTCTTTACGTACTGTCTTCATTGCAAGTCTCATGGTGGGCCGCTTTCAAATATTTGAACAGAGGACGAAATATGTCACAATGAAGCACAGAGGAAGATTAACGCCAAAGTATGTTTAGAAGATCTAGGGATTAAAGGGCTACAGGGGCAATTTTATAACGATCATGCTCTTGCGATATGTTGTTGCAAGTCCCCCTGTTCCGAAAGCAGCTCAGAGCATTGTAACTCGCAAATATCATATAGTGCCAACTTTAACCCAACTTTGGGCCAAGACGGAAGAGGACAAGGCAGAAGTGCACAAGGACACCTAAATTGACTGGACGACATACAGATTTCGTCGAGAATAGAGTCAAAGAGTAAGGCTCATTTCGCCTGATCGCTGTTTAGCAGAATGTTGGTGTTGCACAAAACATCGCCTTAATACATCTGCGGCTTAGGATGCAGGACTTTGGAAACTTCTTCTAGCATCCCATGGGAGAGTGCTGGTTCAATGCGTTTGCGGCATGCCAGGAAATGGAGCCCTCACGGCGAGGCAACCGAGCGCTGGTTCCATTCTTCACCCCTCTCCTAGGTGATCTCCTGGAGTTATCAACTGAAAACAAAACATTCGGAGGTCACAATCGTCGTTAGCTGCCATGAAGGCTGTACCTGACCTAGGACTATCATCTTACTCTGAGCGGCACGCACTTTGAAAGCGCAGCGACGACCGTTTGCAAAACCTCGTGGGCGCAATCGTGGCCCTCATCTAGATACGATTGCAAATGACAAGCGTATCTCTGCAATCATGTAGCACCCCTTTTACAATCCGTCGTCTACCGTCCAGATGCGGATCTGTTGAAAAATGCATTTGTTCTACCGCTGCGCCAGAAAAAGCCATTGCAATGATTGACAAGGCTTTTGTAGAAGTTATCTGCAAAGAGCAGACGACGCACAGCGGGTACCATCACAGACCATGGGCACCGAGACGTGTAAAAACTCTTCATTCATTGTATGTATGTGGCGACAAGAAATTGTGGCACTCGGCAGACTTCACGTCGCCCGAGGGCGCAACTCGAGACTCCTTCCACCTTTTGGTTCAGAGATGCTTTTGAGCGTCCGTTAAGTAACAAGGTGTGTGTGCCGAACGCCGATATCATGCTGCCCCAAAACCCACAGTCGAACCACTTGAGCCCGGTGAAGGGAGAGCTCGAAAGCGGGAAGAGGGGACAGCTCATCGGGTACACGCTAAGCTTTCATCATCTACGGGCGGGGTTAGTCGTGTACTATTATAGAAGATAGGGCTTGAAGACTCACATGGTTAAAACGTGGAAGGATGGAGAAGGGAAGAGGGCGAAGCGAGACGCTGGATCTGGGCGAAAAGTCAAGACGGCGCTGTTGCTTAGTAACGTAGGTACGCTAATCTATTTTGGGAATGGGCGCGCTCGAAAAACGTCTAGTTGCTGGTCAAGTAACGTCCATATATTCACAGCCATATTGCGTATCGCATTGCGCAATGATATCATCTTGTTCCGCGAGGGGCTTGCGACTGTCACCCTCACGGAGCAGCCATGTCCGGATTTCTGCAAACGTCAATCGTCGAGGAATGCTGAGGCCAACTGCAATCAGGCACGCACGACTCTTCTGGGGCTCTGCAAACATACGTTCATATACTTCCGAGAGCACATTATCGTCTACCAATGAAGAAGATGCCGTGTCGAAGATGTTGAGAGAGTACAAGGAGCATTGTTCGTTCTGCCTCTCTGACTCCGCGCGACTTCCAACTCAATGAAGTCAAGTCATACAAACCGAACGCTGACATTTCCCACCAGCTCAAATCCCACCTGCCACTCACGAGATCAAAGATCTTCCAAATGCCAAGATTGGAGAAAGGGTAGTGCTCCATGGGTACCTTGGCAATCGAGACGACCTCTCCAAGAATTTCTTTTTCGTGCCACTTTTCAGCAAAGATGACAATCAAGTCGTTCAAGTTGTATCAGACAGGAAATTCGCTGGGGATTCCCACTTCCGACTTCGGCTCCAGCACACCAATAGCCCAGTAGTTCTTGAGGGAATCGTACAAGAGCGTAAAGAAGCAGACAAGGGCCGCAGCACGCGCAAGTTTCGGCAGCACGAATTCGCCATCAACAATGTTGAAATTTCTTTCAGAAACTACACCCTCCTCAACACATTCCCAAAGACGATTCAATTTGACCCGCAAACGGTCTTTCATCCCCATCAACGGCATCTACAGCTTCGCTCAAATAGGGAGCTCCGAAATGCACTGAAGTTTCGGGCATCAGTGGGTGCAATTTGTAGGGACGAATTAGGCAAAAAGCAAGACTTCCTCGAGGTGGAAACTCCATTACTTTTCAAATCAACTCCCGAGGGTGCCAGAGAATTTCTCGTTCCAACAAGAACAAAGAGCTTAGCATACGCATTGCCGCAAAGCCCACAGCAGTACAAACAAATACTCATGGCTAGTGGTATCCCAAAATACTATCAGATCGCCAAATGCTTCCGAGATGAAGACTTGCGTGCTGACCGGCAACCAGAGTTTACGCAGGTAAGCTCCGATATTTGAGGCAGACGAAGAAACGCTGAACATTTCTAGCTCGACCTCGAAATGTCCTTTGCAAGCGCTGAAGATGTCATGGACTGCGTAGAGGCCTTGATCCGGCGTCTTTGGAGTGAGATGCTCTCCGAAACCTTACCCCTCAAATTCCCGCGCATGACATACAACGAAGCCATGACAAAATATGGTTCGGATAAGCCCGATGTTCGCCTAGGCATGGAGGCATGTCTCCGCCCTGGTTTGGCATAGATAGTACTATCTGACGCCTTCACAGATTTCGCGCATCGACCACCTTCTCCCAGCTGACCTGATCAGCAAGATTGGTCCTCATGCATTTCCAGCTGTTGACGCCTTCAAAATGCGTCTGGAAGACGCTCCCCCATCAAAGGTATCTCGATTCATCTCGAATTTTATGAAATCACCAGAAAGTCGTCCTTTCATCGAAAATCCCGACGGTCAACCTGGGGTTGCCGTCATTGACCCAAAGAAACCACTCCACGGCCTTCAAATTTTCGGGTTCGAAGCCGCAGAGCGTTTGGAAGAAGACCTTGGCCTTGAGGAAGGCGACGTGGTCATCATCCAGGCTAGAAAAGACGAGGCATTTGCTGGCGGAAGTACGAGTATTGGGCAGTTGCGACTTGCGCTCCACAAGGCAGCAGTAGCTGAAGGATATCTGTCCCAGCCTGGGGGCTTCGAGTTCCTCTGGGTTAACGACTTCCCGCTCTTTTCGCCAGTAAACGATACAGACCCGGGACAAGGAGGCACAGCTGGTCTTGCTGCGACGCACCACCCATTCACAGCACCAAAGACCCCGGAAGATATCGACTTACTGAAAAAAGATCCTGCTGCCGCTCGTGCTGACCACTACGACCTCGTTGTCAATGGTGTTGAGCTGGGTGGTGGATCACGCCGCATCCACAGCGCCGAGGTCCAAGAATGGATCATGCGGGAAGTGCTCAAGATGAAGCCGGAGCGAATTGAGGATTTCAGGCATCTCCTCGAAGTTTTGCATGCTGGATGCCCTCCCCATTCGGGTATTGCGCTGGGATTCGATCGCTTGATTGCCGTCATGTTGGGCAAAGACAGCGTCAGAGACGTCATTGCTTTCCCTAAGAGCGGAAAAGGCGAAGACATGCTCGTCAAATCACCGAATGAGGTCACGAAAGAGCAACTGGAAACCTACCATCTCCGATTGAAGGATTAAATTGATTACAGGTAGGCAAAAGGATTGGGATTGTAAACTGCACGGCACTGGCGTTGAGTGGTTGCAATAGCCCAGCGGCAGCATCATACTGTATTTCCAGCCCGCAGCAATTTCGCGTGCCTCGCTATGCATTTATAAAGACTATCGTGACATCGTGGCCCAAATTTTCCTAGTCAGCTGCAATTAGCTGATTTTGGCATTGGAAAAGTCCATCTCCGGGTGTTGGGCCTTGAACTTTGCCAGAATCTCTTCCTTCTTGAGCTCATCGCTGCTCGGCTTGCCCATTTCCTTTTGGCGCTGGTCAAACATCATCTTTTCGACCATTGACCTCGTCTCGCCGTCAAGGTCGCTCAACTTGCTGTTCTCGGGGGTGATCTTGGACGTGTCAATCTTGGGCGCCGTTGTGATGACATGCTCCCACCATTCCATCTTGTTGGCCTTGTCGAGATGGACGCTGATTTCCTTGCCTTGAGGAACGGTTTCGAGGGTCCAGGTGGAGTCGTCGACGCGGATGGGCTTAGGGAGGTCGCCCTGCATCTTGGGTCAACGACGAGCTGTTAAGGGATCGCGGGATTTCTCCTTACATCGATGATAGGGTCTTGGCCCTTGATGGCGACCCTGAGCGTAGTCGTGCTGATCTTCACCTCAAGGTCCCTGCCCCTGTAGTTTCCAGGAATGGGAATGGTGAGGTCCACATCCTGGATGGTCTGGGTCCACTGGTAGGGCAGCTGGGCCTGCTCGGCCGCCTCTTTTGCGCGCTGCTCGGCGTCGAGCTTTTCGCGCTCGGAGGGAGTGGGTGACGTTGGACCAGACATGACGAATCTTTTCGGGAGAGGTGCAGTGGTGGCTCAGCGGGGCGCGGCGGTATGCAGGAGGGGTGGTTGGTGGGAGGGTAGCCGTAGGCGCGGGCTGGTGCTGATGGCGAGAAGCTGTGCCCGCCGCTGGCCGATGACGCCTGTGCCGGCTCCCGCCCTATCCATTTGTCCACGGCATCGCACTCTAAGGCAGTCTCCAACTCCAGCTCGCCCGCCCTCGACGCACGACACCTATTCCCCGCTCGCCCTCGTTCGCGGAATGCTACGCGCCTCAAATGGCCAGCTCCTTTGAGAAGTCTGTTAAGGGAGCCACCAAGATCAAGGCAAGCTTCCGGCCAGCCTCCTCGTCCCCTCGCTCGAGCCCCATCCACTAATTCGGCCGGCACCGCACAGCTCGCCCCCCCAAAGTCCAAGTATGTCGAACACATCCTGGTAGCCACGCATGCTGGCGAAGCAGGCGTCGCAGAGGTCTTCCGGACCCTGCAAAACCGCTTGCGCGACACGACATGGACCATCGTCTTCAAGGCCCTCATTGTTATCCACCTGATGATTCGCGAGGGTGAGCCCGATGTGACGCTCAAGTACCTAGCGCAATCGCCGGCGCGCCGTCTGGCCATCAACAACTTCACCGAGGGTATGTGCCCTTGTTCCTCCAGCTCGATGGTATACTTATGCCTGAATCAGTCCAGACCCAAGGCCATAATATTCGCGCCTACTCCGAGTACATCATGGCCCGCGCCAAGAGTTTCGGTTCTACAAGAGTCGACTATGTAAAGCAGGGAGAGGGTCGATTGAAGCGATTGACAGTCGACAAGGGGTTGCTGCGGGAGACGGAGCAGGTCCAGGACCAGATTCACGCGCTGCTTCAGTGCGACTTTTTATCTCAGGAGCCAGAGAACGAAATCACGCTCACCGCGTTCCGGCTATTGACCATGGACCTCCTGGCTCTATTTCACGTTATGAACGAGGGGACTATCAATGTCTTGGGTTTGTCGTGTCGTTCGTTGATTCCTGGTTCTCTCTGACTAATCTTGTCCAGAACATTACTTTGAAATGTCACACCCCGATGCAGAGCGTGCCTTGAGAATTTATCGCATGTTTTGCAGGCAAACAGATGCTGTTGTACAGTATCTAAGTGTTGCGCGGCTTCACGAGCACTCGACACGTCTAGAGATTCCGAAAATCAAGCACGCGCCGACTAGTTTAGCATCTTCCTTGGAGGAGTACCTCAACGACAAGGACTTTGAAGTCAACCGCCGACAATATCTTGCTCAGCATGACGGAAAGAAGGACAGGTTCAATGGGTCTAGCAAGTTGGACGATGTGAAGAAGGATGATGCATTTGGCACGAAACCCGAACCGGCACAGGAGAACAAGGGACCAGCTCCAGATCTCATCGACTTTTTCGAATCCATCGAGCAGAACCAGCAACCGATGGCACAGTTCCAACAGCCGCAGATGCAAATGCCGCCGCAAGCCGGAATGATGCAGCAGCAGCCTTATGGATTCGCGCCCCAGCAAACAGGGTTCCAAAACAACCCCTTCGCACAACAGCAGCAGCCTCAGCAACCCCAGCAATTGCAGCCAAACTTCACTGGAGCGGGCTTTGGTGGGTTTGGCCCGCAGCCTCCGCAGTTTCAACAACAAATGCCTCAGCAAGGAATGCCGCAGTATCAGCAGCCTCAGTTCACAGGAGCTCCTGGATTAGAACAGCAGCAGCAGCAACCGCAGCAATTGCAACCCCAACATACAACCACGAACCCTTTCCGCGTGTCAATGTTGACGACCCAAGCCACAGGTGGATCTTTTGGACTTCAAAATGGAGCAGGCCTGAACAGGACTTCCACCAACCCTTTCGCAAAGAACTCGTCAGCTCACAACGGATTCAATCCCTCCCTATCTGCTATACCGTCTTCGGGACCGGCAGATTTCTCCCAGCAGCACCAACAAAGCCAGCAGCTGCAGCCAACGCCCACGGGAACGAATCCTTTTGCGAGACTCAAGACTGCTGGAGCTGCGTCTGGCTCCACGGCATCCGTGTTGATGCCGACCGCGACAGGAAGCACTAACCCATTCCGTCAGAGTGCATTTGTGAATCAGCAGTCGGGACAAGGCTGGCAGAACAGTGCACAGGGATCGATGGGTGGTCTAGAGCAATTAGAAACGGTTCCAGTTTTTCCTCGCCCTGGCCTACCAAGTCAGCAACAGGCGCAGCACACTGGATGGCCAACCTGATTGGGGAGGGCAAGTGCTATGGTATCTATACTTCTTTGTGTTGGTTTCCTACGTATTGGGTTCCTACCAAGCGGGGCGTTTTGGATCTGGAAACTTTGGATCAGGCATATAACTGCAAACAAGTCTACGGCTGTTGGGGACCTAGGACCAAAAGAGCGGCTCCTTTTTCAGAGAGTTATCCTGTTTTTGAATCCCAATCGAGGTTTCGAGGCCTATCAAACGTATGTCTCTGCAGCTTGAACTTCACTGGGCGTCAGGTGTCCAGCTTGCAGCATTGCTTCTGATCGGCTCTTAGAGGGATGTGTATAGAGGGATATTCTTAATGTATTAATATGGGTTTCCCTGTCGTGCAAAAGCGGTTAGTAGAGAACGGAATGAATGACAATCGATGTTGGCTCTCCCTGACTTGATTACAAGGAGGCTCGTTCAACCATCTCTTTGGTATGAGAAAGAAGTGTGGTGACACAGGCGTGACAGGGTGGCACGCCACTCACGTCGCACCCGGCAAGCAATCTTATCTGATCAATCAATAATGACGGAGGAGGGGCGCTTGTGCCCGTGCCCGAATTTTAGACTCCACCCAGTTCGATACCACCCGACTGGCAAACTCGCGCAACCTACCTACCTGACTCCTCGAATCCAGGAAACACAACCCTCTCTCGATATGTCTGGGCCCGTCGGATCTGCTGGCGCTCAGCTCTCAGCTGAGCAAGCCGACAACTTTGAAGACGTGAGTGCCACCGACTACCGTGAACTTTGCGAGCGATGAGCACTGACATATCCGTAGATTGAGAAGCAGTTCGCCGTCAAGGGTACATTCCTCCTACCTTTGCACCAGCGGTCTGTCACGCTAACGCGCGATCCCCCCTTACAGTTGTCCAACACATGACGACCTACTGGTCAATCCTCGAGCGTATGCGCGGTTCGCAACTGCGCCTAACTAAGATGGATGACGAAATCTACGAGCACTTCAAGCGAGAGTTCCCAGACTTTGACCCTCGTGCCACCATCAACGAGGACGACATGAAGTCCAAGGCAGGCAAGGAGAAGTGGCGTAACTTCATCATGGAGTACGAAAAGAAGGTTGAAGACTACAACTTTGGAACCATGCTGCGTTCAAATCCTGCGTCTGAGTATGGAGAGAAGGAGACAATTTTCGGTAAGTCTTGATCGGCCCGAGTGTCCAAAAACGGCAAGGAATCATGCCATAATTATGGGAAGGACAAAGAATAATTTCTCGGCTAGCTGTGCGGATGCAATTTTACGCCGTCGAGATTGTGAGAAACCGCGAAGGCTTGAACGATTGGATCTATGAGAAGGCGCATCCTGAAGAGGGAAAGAAACAAGAAGAGAAGAAGGAGTAGGGTCCAATCGGATACAGTTTGCTGCCCGATCCGTCTAACCCAGCCGCGTTGCTACCGAGTGCCACGCATCCTATGGCGCACAAGCTCGATCACATACCTACCGAGGCTTGTGTAAGATATCAAATCCGGGCAGCTGATGTCTCTCTCCGTCCTTAACCTTGGTTGGCCACGAGAAGACCAGAGCGCAGGGTGACATGACAGCGGGCCCGTGGTAGCACGCGACACACTGAGACCAAAGGCAGGCACCTTAGTTCCAGCTTTTAAAGATTTTAATGGGAGGCTGTCATGGTAGCTATACCGCGGCTGGAACATTGTTGGCCCGTAATCGGGCTTTTCGGGGTTCTTTGTTATTTGAGTGAAAGAACACACTTGGCGTTAGAGGCCTCGGAGGCGAAGCTTCCAATTGTTGTTTGCCTCGCTTCTCATCATATCCTTCTTTTTTCTATTCCCTGCCATCCTTCTTCAGACTTGTCTCTCCTTAGTGACTAATGATCAGGGCTCATTTCACTCGCTTCTGAACCATGGCCGCCAAAACCCTCGACCGACAGCTGCCATCAGTCCCGGCGGAGAAAAAGAAAAATGAGAGTGAAGAAAGCCTCTCTCAGCCCGATGCCGAATCCGGCGAAAACGAAGAAGCACTCCGCAAGACCCAATGGAAAGACCTCTTCAATTTCACAACGAAGAAACATTTGCCATTCCTCTTCTTAGCAATGTCCCTGTCGATTATTTGTGGTCTTGTAGTACCGTTCAATGCCTGGCTTCTGGGAAAGATATTTGATGCATTCTCCAAATATGCGACTCACTCAATCGACGCTGCAGGTCTGCGGAGCACCATCTCGAAGTATACCATTTACATGACTGCGCTGGCCTCGGCAAATTGGCTGTTACAGTCCGCTTATTTCGCCGCATGGATCGTATTCGGAGAGCTTCAGGCTAGAAGCGCTCGCGAGAGGATATTTCGAGCAATGCTGAACAGGAACATTTCGTGGTTTGACCGCCGCACGAATGGTATTGGGGCCATGATTCCACGTCTACAAATGTACGGCGCTCGCCTCCATAACGGTATCGCAAACTGACACGAGTCCACAGGCAAACCCGTGAGCTTCAGATTGCTACGGCCCAGCCATTTGGCACTGTGGTCGAGTCCATTGCCACAACTTGTCTTTGCCTTGGCTTGGCTCTTTACTACTCCTGGAAATTGACCCTTGTTATTCTTGCGGTCGTGCCGGTCGTCGCCGTAGGAGTAATCTTCTTCTCGTCTCGCCTCCAACCAAATGTTCGCGGCCAAAGTGCGAGACTCAACGAAGCTCTCAAGTACGCTATGGCAGCCATGACCTCGATTGAAACTGTCAAGGCTTTCAATGGGCAAGACCTCGAGGTTTGGAAATACACGAGAATCGCCAGACAGGCTGCTAGTTTCTACATTAGGCAGGTCAACTGGAACGCGCTGCAGATGGGTCTCGTCAGCTTGTGTACATTTGGCATGTTTATCCAAGGTTTCTGGTACGGAACCACGCTCCTCGACAAGGGATTGTCTCCAGGAAAAGTCTTGACGACCTTTTGGGCTGCGCTCATGGCTGTCCAGGGCTTCATGGCGTTTTTGCCCATGATGATGGTCCTTGAGAAAGGACGAGCAGCTGGTGCGAAGTTGAGGGCGGTCTGCGTACATGGAAGTATAGCCGAAGACGAGGCTGTGGAAGGGCTTCGGCCTGATCACTGTGTTGGAGATATCGAGATGACAAACGTAAGTCTCACATCAACGTGACCATGCCAATGACTGACGATCCAGATCAACTTCTCGTATCCCATTCGTCCCGGCGAGTTGGCGCTGAAAAACGCGTCTTTGTTCTTCGCTGCCGGAGAGACCACATTTGTCATTGGCAAGAGCGGATCCGGTAAGAGTACTGTCGGTCAAATACTCTCTCGCTTTTACCCGATCAAATCGGGATCAATCACACTGGATGGACACAATTTCGAGGACCTTGACATTGGATGGGTGCGCCACAATCTGACACTAGTCGAGCAGACCAGTGTCCTTTTCGAAGGCTCCATCTTCCAAAACATCAGTTACGGCAGGGAAGACTTCGACCACGTGACCATTGACGAAGTCAAGGAAGTAGCACAATTCGCTCTTTTGACAGATGCGATCAACAACATGGCGGACGGATTCGACACTTTTGTTGGCTCGCAAGGTGCCTCGATGAGTGGAGGTCAGCGACAGCGAGTTGCCATTGCCAGGGCCCGACTTCGAGACACGCCCATTCTGATTCTGGATGAATCCACAAGTGCACTGGACTACATCAATCGTACGCTGATCCTCGACGGCATTCGGAAATGGCGGAAGGGCAAAACCACCATCATAATTACCCACGACATTGGCCAGATCCTATCAGACGACTACGTCTTCATCCTGGAAAACGGGAGGGTCGTCCAGGATGGCTATCGCAGGTCTATGGAAATGGATCTCGAATCACCCTTCCAGAAATTCTTGATCTCAGGTATGGAAGAGGAGGAAGAAAAGCTTGAGCCCGAGTTAGAGTCGACGTCGGTTTCTGAATCCGACGCCTCATCTGAGTACTCAGAGAGCAACAAAGTCCGAGATCGCTTAGCCGACTATCTTGAAGAGGATACTGAAGTTCAAGCAACACGCAAATTTGTTCCAAGTATCTTTGTGGAGACACAAGTGGACCCGAACAACAGGCAGTCGATGGTGTTGCCGGGGATGTCGACAAGCTACTGGCGCTCTCCCAATGCATTCGTATCATCACCTTTGCCTGTCACAGAGTCTTCTTCGCCAACTGGTTCAGCTTCGCGAAGAAACTCGGGCTACTTTGGCGGTGACGAGAAACGCGATAAGCGTAGAAGTCGAGTAACCGCTTCGATGTACATCCAAGACTTTGAAAGACTCAAGAATGAGCCGGAGCGGCGTCGGACAGCACGCAGAAGCCATCGACTGTCCACGACAGCGTCTCGGAGGAAGTCCCATCTACCAGCATCGCAGAAACGCAGATCTCAAATCATGTCGGAGAAGCCTATACAAAAACGATCAGGCTGGAGATGGGTCTTACAGTTCATCCCCGGATGGATGCTTTTCAAAAAGCACCAGCGCCGTGATGGCCAGGACGTCATGACCATCAAAGAGATTCTCTTAACTACATGGCCACGTCTGAATTGGTTTCAACGCTGTCTACTCATCTGTGGTTTCTTTTGGTGCGCGATCCACGCCATATGCACGCCCGTCTTTTCATACGTCTTCAACAAGCTTCTGGCATGCTTCTACAATCCGGTTGACAGAACGGAGAGGGCAATGGTCTACTCTTTGGCCATCCTCGCCATTTCAATCACCGACGGACTTGCCCAATATTTTTGCCACTTTTTGCTCGAGTACTGCGGCATGATGTGGATCCACAGCATTCGCGAGAACGCCATGAAGCAAATCCTTAGCCAGCCAAGAGAGTTCTTTGACCGAGAAGAAAATGCTGTCGAAGTACTCGCCCAGAGTTTGGACTACCACGCCGAGGAAATGCGAAACCTGCTGGGTCGTTTCGCCGGCCAAGTCGTCATCATTGTTCTTATGATGGCGACTGCCATCATCTGGAGTATCGCTAGCGCGTGGAAACTGGCCCTTGTCGGTCTTTCCATTGCCCCCGTCTTTTACGCAGTCACCAACGGCTTCTCAGCTGTTAGCGCGAAAAATGAGGGCGCGCTGAACGATGCTGATGAGCAGGCCACAGAGATTGTGGGCGAGACGTTCTTGAACATCAAAACTGTCCGATCCTTCACCCTCGAGAAAACGTTGTTGGACAAGTATCTCAAGGCAACGCAACACATCTTCGGCGTTGGCGTCCGTCGTGCAATCTACTGCGGTATTTTCTTCGGTCTCACAGACAGTATCATCCACTTCGTGACGGCCCTTCTCTTCTTCTATGGCGGCGAAGTCATAGCTCAGGGCGATTTCTCGGTGCCGTCCGTCCTCAATGTCTTCACGGAGCTGACGATGAGCATGACGAATGTCAGTTTAATCATTTCCATGATCCCGCAAATTGGGTCCTCGCGCGACACGGCGACGCGGCTGCTACGGTTGGCCAAGCTGGACGGGTCCAAATCGCACGAAGCGCAGGGCACGACGCGGATCCCACTCATCGGCGATATCATCCTCCACAACCTGACCTTCAGCTACCCGACGCGACCGTCGACGACGGTGCTGCACGGCGTCAGCATGACGATCCGGGCCGGGAGCTGCGTCGCCATCGTCGGCGCGTCGGGTTCAGGCAAAAGCACCATCGCTGCGCTGCTCCAAAACTTCTACCCCGTGCCCTACATCAACGACGCCAGCATCACGCTATCTGGCCGCGACTTGCGCCACCTGCACACGCCGACACTGCGCTCCCTCATCACAACCGTCAGCCAGAGCCCGACCATCTTTCCAGCCTCCGTCTTCGACAACATCACGTACGGTCTGCGCGACGGGGACCCGCAAAAGTCAATGCACGGGGTGCGTGAGGCAGCCAACGCTGCTGGAATTGACGAGTTCATCTCCTCGCTGCCTGCCGGGTACGACACGCCGATTGGTGAGGGTGGCATCGGCCTCTCGGGTGGGCAGGCGCAGCGCATCGCTATTGCACGCGCGTTGGCTCGCAAGCCCAACGTGCTGATTCTCGACGAGGCCACGAGCGCGTTGGATGTTGAGAATGCGGGAATTGTGCGCGAAACCATCAAGCGTCTGGTCAAGGGAACGAGGGAGCCGCAGGCTTTGGATAGGGGTAGCTCCGTGTCAATGGATGGCAAGGGCATGACTGTCATCATGATTACACATGCTAGGGAAATGATGGAGATTTCTGAAAAGGTCTTCATGTTGGATAAGGGAAGATTGGTGGAGGAAGGTGCGTTTGGCGAATTGGCGAAGAAGAAGGGTGCTTTCTCCAGATTGATTAGGGGTGAGTTGGAGGGAGAGGGAGGGTCTGCGACTTGATCGGTGTATACTAGACATTGCTTTCGGTTCAAGTTGCTTCAGCTTTGTTTGTGTTAAAGTTCATTTCATGCTTTTGTACAATCGTGTATGCTTAGAAGTGCCCTTACATGATTCGAGGGAACCCTCGATAGGTAAATATGCAATGCTCCATCGTCATTCAAAAATCATCGCTGTCCAGAAAGCCTGCGCTCCTGGACTTCCGACAGGGCACGGCTTCCGCTCAGGAGTGCCACAATACCAAGAGCGCCCACGGCGGGAAGAGTCTGAAAAAGGTTCCAGCAGGTGTAGTAGAGGAAGAAAATGCCCTCAAGCGCGACAACAGAGCCAAAGAAGAGCGCGTGGGATGCGGGAGCAGCACCGAGGGCCTTGGGCAGTTGCTTTACGTTGGCGCCAAGGGCAACCCAAGTGATGAGCAAGACGGGCAGCGTAGCAGCGACCGCAGTAGCAAACACAAGTGTGATGATCTTGGGCGGGTTGCGCGGGTCCTCTTTGAAGGTGTGGTGGATCTCGTCCTTCTTGCCGTAGCGGACAGGAGGCTCAGGGATGGCCAGTGGGACGTTTGGGTCTCGCTTGACTTCGATGTCGAACACGTCAGCCTTGTAGGGCTCCGAGGAACCGAAAGATCCGATGACGAGGGTTGCCTTGAGGGGAGAGCTGGTGGTCATGAATTGGTACGGAAGATCCTTTTGGGTCTACCCAGCTGTTAGCAACGCCGAAAAAATGTGTGCGAGACAATTTTGTGTGTCTATACCAGCTCGATCTTTGCCTTGCCATTGTCCTTGACGCTGAGAGCGAAAGCGTCCTCGAGCCCGGTCGTGGGATCCGTCAGAGTGAGGAAGGCCTGGTGCGGCCTTTTTGCCTTCTTGCCTTCGACGGTCGACAGGATGATTTTGAGGGTTTCCGTGGCCCCAAGAGCAACTGGCTTGCTAAGAGGTGTCTTGGAATCAAGTCTACAGATTGGTAGTCAGCTTTATATCGCATTTTGCGGTTAAAGGAAAGCTGTACTTCTGCTTCACACCTCCGCCAACGCCAGCGCCCTTGGCCTGGATGGTCAATGTAGCATCGTCAAAACTCCACGAAGACACGGCACTGACGGCACTAGCACCGGCCAGTAGAAGGGTAGAGACGAAGGAGAAGCGCATCGTGTGCCAAATGGGGATGTGCGGCTTGTGTGAATGTTGAACGCACCGGAGCTACAAGCTGCCAGACGTTAGAGGAGACGTAAGCGCATTTCCGCACGGACCGACTATGGAAAGCACGCCGCGTCCCCTCCGAGCCAGGAACCACATCTCAACACCAAGTTCCGCCATCACCATCAAAATTCTGATCATGCCTCGAATTTGACCATTTTCAACCCGCTCAGAGCCGCCTCGCGCTCGCGCTCCTCCCATAGTTCCAGCCCAACCGTTAAACTCGCTCCCGAAGCCGCCCAGATGTTGCGCTTCCCCACCCAGGCGCCCCCATACTAACAACAGCGGCCAATGGCTAAGAGGATACCCCCAACACACAGGACGATCTCAGAATTGCTATGGAGGAAAACACTAGAGCCGTCCAAGACGAGTGGCCTGCCCTTGTAAGGGATTGGCAATACCTCCGCCGCCTGCTCTCGCTACACTTTGTCAACTATGACCAAGGACGGCAAATCCGTCAGCTCTCGCCGAAGATCGACTGCATCCTAACCCCACATCCAAAGATGACCTACGCCAATGTCGCCAAATCTACTGCGCCTCCTGCCCCACAAAGTCACTCTACAATTGTCCGTATAGAATCCAACAAGGAAAAAGCCTACGTGGCCGAAAGCAGTAATGGTCAAATATTGCAATCATTATTACTAAGGGGCGCTGAAAAGTACCTCTTAAGTTTTTAGCCACGCAGAAAATCCCTAGCGGAGGCCTGCGCGTCCCTTTCGCCGACCGACAAGCAAAAGAAGCACTTGATAGTTCAGGTACTGGGCTGACAACTTCCGAGGAAAAAAATGCTGAAAACGCTCTTCCCTGTGTTATCCTGTAGATTTAAAATTAAGAATATTGAGACACTCATCCTCCGCCTGCTCGTAGCCAATAAAGCCCTACACCCCAAGCTCCAAACCCCCAAAGCCAACTAGCTTCAAACCCCTTTAAGACTCCAGGAAAAAACACACTCCTCCCTCTTTGTTAACAGACATCGACAACGTTGAAATTGCCAACGACACCATCCAGAAGGGCCCCTGAATGACACCATCCACCCCACAATTCTGCACAGCCCCAAGTTCTGCTTTACACAGTGCTTCAAGGGCCAAAGATACGGGCAAGCTGCGCCCAACTGCAAGGCCGAGAGCACCTGTGGCAGGTGTGCTAGAAGCCACCCCACAATTGAGTGCATATGCGTTGGACCCAAGTGCGCCGACTGCAATGGGAAATACCCTTCATGGTCCCAATCCTGCCATGCACGAAAGGCCCATAAATCTATACGAAACCTGAATGGACACAGGCCTGCGGCACAGCTGTTCAAGCAGCCTGGGCTGCACGTCGAAAATCCACACAGACACAACAAGAGGTAAACTATATAGAGAACCGAAGACTCTGCAACACCAAGAAGAGACAAGTCCAAAAAGACTCAAGAGCATGGTGGAGAAGTACGGTTGCCCAGCTGATGGAAGACCCAAGCAAGGTCAACATCAAACCTCTGGGCGAGCAGTAGGCTTGAGGGTGGGGGAATTAACCAGCCCCTTCACGAAAAGCGAGCGACTCGGAATGAGATGACTTGTAGTTGTTTTTAAATCGTTTGAGATACTCCCGTGAAGCGCAGATTCCTGTTTTCCTGAGCTCGGAATCCATTCCATTCATCCAATTTCGGTCGCTTCAAGTCACCACATATGATCACCCTAGTTGTAGTTGCAACAGAGCAGATTCCAATGAGCCCCGCTCAACGCAATTGATTTCTATTCACGATTATCCATGTGTCTTCCAATGAATTTCAATGAAATGCAATTGTCCACAGTTGAATTGTTGCACAAATCTCGTATTGAAAGCAGCGGTCTGGACCATCCAAAAAGAGGGAGATAGTCCGAAAGAGGCGGACAGGGCGGTCCCGAGCGCCGATCCCTGGCAGTCAGCCGGAGGTTCGGCCCGAGGTTCCTCCATGGCTCAGTCCGGGATGCGACGCAACGAGCTTTGATTGACGTCCAGCCTCGACCTGGATGACTGTTCGCTCCATCTCTTGACGTCGAAGATTTACCTGCACGAGCCCAATTGCGACAATACGGGTTCTCTCATGGCGACGGCACATAGAACGACTGGATCTCAAGATTGAGCTCGACCGTCGAACTGAACTTCGAAAACAGAAAAGTCGGGGAACCTGGGACGACGCGCCAGGAAAGCGCGTCTGCTCAGTTCGGCCCTCGCCCGGATTCCCTTGAGGTTTCGAAAGGTTGGGATCAACCCATCCAGGTCCTACAGGTAGCTTTAGTAGTGACTCACTGCACCCTGAACCTCAATTCGACAACTCATCGGAGCCACAAAGCCAAAAATCAAGCGGAAATCCCAGCTTCAACCAATAAAACGTGTAGAAGCAGCACGACAACTGTCTTCGCAATTCTGAATTAGATCAAAACGCCAGTAGTACGCGTTGAGCAACGAATCGCTCTGCGCGCACATCGATCTCTCACCACGTCCACTCGATTCGCCTGCAGTTTTACAAATCACACGAAGACGCCGAAAAGAAAAATGATCTCCCCTATAACGCTCATACGCCGCCCTTTGTGGCCTCGATTCATCATCGCCCGCCCCCTCACGTTCACTCGCGCTCGCTCTGCGGCCGCAGCTCTGAAAGCCGACCAAAAGAGCGAAGCCCGCAGCCCGCGAACCAAGACAGTGAAATCCAAGCCCGTAAGACAGCAAGCTTCAGCATCAGCGACAGCGCAGCAGGTCAAAATGGGCAGCACCAGCGACAGCACTATCAACAAAGAATATGAAGAAGCCGTGGCAGCGCGCCAACAAGCGCAGAGCGGCAAGGCCATGGAGCATGCGAGGCAGTGGCAGCAGCAGCAACAAGCAGAAGAGGATGAGGCAAGGAAGAGGCAGCAGCAGCAACGCCAGGGCGAAATGAAGGAGGAGTATAAGCCTGTCTATCGACGCGTTTTGGCGGCAATTGTGGCGGCGCCTGTTGCGATTGTGTCGAGTTGGTTGTTGTACGAGAGAGGTGAGTTCCGTTTACTCGGTTGCGCCTCACCCAGTCTTTTCTCTCAGTGATCTAATTCGTTGGAGAATTACAAACTGACTTGTCGGCAGTTGTACTTGGCAAGGAGCAGAGAAGTCGTCCGGAGGCGCCAGAAGCTGCGGCTGGTGAGGCGGGAGCTGGCACTGCGGCTGCGAGGTAGCGTCCGTTCGAGCGCCTTTTCGGGTCTCTCTTACGCTGGCAAAAGACCATGGGGAATGATTGATGATTGATGTCGAAACCCTCAAATGGTACGGAAGCGCAACACATTGAGCTCAGCGGAAAACTGCATCCCTTGGAGATGCTCGACTTGTTCAAATTAAGTACAGACATGACAAGATTTATTTTTCCTTTCAAGTCGACGCTTCGTTTCATCAATCAATTTCCAGTGCGTGTAAAAGCCCTAGAGCGAGGCCTTGAGCACCTTGAAAGCGTCATCGCGAGAGCCCTTGAAGCGCTCCTCGGCCGTTTTCCAGTTGATTACGCTCCAGATGTTTTCCACATAGGCCGCCTTGCCGTTAAGGTACTGCACTCGACATCAGCTTCTACGTCGCGTACAGCACAGTGGAAAGCGACGCAAACATACCTGCAAATAGTACGCATGCTCCCACATGTCGACGCCAAAAAGAGGCACCTCGCCGGGCCCGACGATGGGATCTTGGTCCTTCGTCGTCACGATAGCCAAACGCGGCTCCTTGGTCGCACCCTCAACTTTAACAAGCCAACCCCATCCCGAGCCCTGGATACCAAGCAGGGCAGCGGTAAACTTTTCGCGGAACTGCTGCTCGCCGCCAAAGGTTTCTTCAATCTTGGCGGCAAGCGAGGGCGCTGCAGAGGCGAGCTTGGTGTCGGACGAGTGTGGCGGGGCCAGGTTCTCCCAGAAGAGTGAGTGGTTGATGTGGCCGCCGCCGTTGAAGCGGATGGCCGCTTGTAGCTGGATCTGATCGGGAATGGCGAAGGATGTGATGGCGGTGTTATACTTGGTGAGGGCGGCGTTGAGGTTCGTCACGTAAGTTGCGTGGTGCTTGCTGTGGTGCAGCTCCATGATTTGCTTGCTGATGGCCGGCTCGAGCGCCTTGTGCGTGTGTTAGTGGGCATTGTCTTGGGTATTCAAGAAACTGGGTAGCTATGTCGACAGCGGTGAAGGTACACTTGGGAGCGTCGGAATCGGTGGATGGGGGATAATGGGTCTGGTGGTCGTTGTGATGGGTGACTAGGCCTCGAAAGCCCATGAAGCTCGAGGGGATTTGAGAGACTGCGGCAATAGAAATACGGTATTCCGAACTAATACTTACATCGTAGGGGTAGGAAAGCTTCGGAAGGGAGTATGTTTGGATAGACATGGCGGTGGCGTTCTCTCCGATCGACGGGTTCAAATTCTTGAAGAAGGGAAGCTGGAAGGCAGAGGCAGTAGCTATGAGATTCGAGACGACAAGGAGGGAGACGGCCAAGGACAAGAAGGTTCTCAACCTCGTGATGGGTGCGGGGTCACAGCTCTTGAGTGAGTTATGACACCATGATGTCTTCCGGCCAACCGCTAAGGGCATTTTGCTTCAGGTGTCCAGCTTCTAGCGGCAACTATAAGAGACGGTGACTGGCTGTGGTGGAGAGGGCGTGAGTACCAAAGAAGCTCAAACTTGCTCAACTGGTGCGAACAACTTGCTCATACAACCGCCACGGTGCCCCGTAAACAAACCACGGCTGCAACAAGGCGAGTGCCGGACTGAACGGGCCAGCGGTGTGGACTGGGCGAGATTTAAGAAGCTGGCCTGCGACGGGAGAGGTTGGTCGAACCTTTTTATACAAGTTGGTACACAACGTGGTGTTGACGCTGCGACGCGGTTAATTCAGAAAGCAACGGGAGCCGGAGACCGAAAACTCCGATTCGACAGCTCGACGACCAACATGTGCGGAGACGAGTGCAACTTGACTCGACTTTCCACAGGCGGCACCATTGCTGTCCTGCGCTCTCCGCACGACTCTACTGGCTCGCCTGTCGCCAATGAGCCCGTTGCCAGCTGCGACTTGCTCTTCCAAAACCACCAGAACCTTTCCACTACCCACACGCGCGCCTTCCTCCGCGCTAGGGATGGCGTGTCCATGGACGGCTTGAAAGACTGCTCCATGCTCATCCAGTAAGTCAGAATCTCCAAACTTCTCTTGTCGAACCCAGCCAACGGATCACGCGCTGGACAGCCGCGATGGAGACCTTCGCACGCAAGCGCCAATGAGCGCCGAGGTCCGCACTGCCCTCCATGCGTTCGAGCTGAAGCCCTCAGTGGATGAACACCAGGACTATGCGCGGATGGACCTGCCCGAGGCTCTAGAGCTTTGCGTCGGCACGGAGCGAGGAGTCATTGGCCGCCGGGTCTCAATTGTACGCGACGGAGAGCGGGTCGCCGAGGGCATCATCGGATACAATTGAGGGTCGTCAGCACTTTGTTTCGTCCCAGCAGAGACGCTGGGTAGAGCTTGGGTTCGTGTAGGATTTTGGAGTTGAAGGTTTGGGATTCTGGGATCTGGGATGAATTGCGCAAGCTCCACAGCAGGGCCAGTGATACCTTTAACGGCAGCAGATCGTGGGGCATATTTGCTGAATGCTGCATTTTCACAAAGCGTTGTTCGCTGCATGTCTTTCACCTATCGGAGCGCTTCCCAGCCACAGGCTCACTTGTCAGTTCCTCAGCCCTACCCGCCGCGACCAGACAGATTGACAGGGTACTCACGCGCCACTCTTCCAACAGCATGTCGTCTTCATCTTCGTCTTCATCGTCAGATGAGGTGATATTCTGACTGTCCAACTATCGCCTCGACGCCCGCGCCGTAGACGCCGTGGCACTCGAGACTTGCAAGTCCGTCGCCACCTCGGGCCGCGTGTGCGCCGACGCCGCCGAAATGCTTTGCCTTCTCGGATCTTCTCTAAGAGGCTCCATGTGCGACCCTCACGACCTTGAATATAGAGAGCCACGCCGCTTTGCAAATAGTATTAGGCCTATCAACTTCGGCCATGCACGGCTGAAGCTCTTTAAAAGGCCCAACGGCCAGGAACCTCTGCCCGGGACGTGCCACTTGCTGGCAAAACTGCCAAACAGAGATTTCAGACCCACTCCTCGCGCTGTTACCTGAGAAAAACTCTGCTCACCCGAGCTTCAACGTCCCAACCGGCGGAGCTCACGGACTTCAGAATGGCGTCGTTCCAGCTTTTTGCTGTGACGCCCACGTCCTTTCCCTTTGCCTCTTTTTCGCGTTGTTATAGTCATCCGTGTCCGCGTCCATTCGATTCTCAAGCCTCCCGTCTTTGAATTTATACCTCCAGCACAATTGCGAGGCACTTTCCGCCGTCAAGCTGTCATTCTCTTCTAGCTGCAAGGCCTCGCAAGTCACGTACGCACACTCGCCAGCATGGCAGTGTATGATGAGAAGGGCGCCGACGCCATTGCTAACTCAACACCTACCACCAAGACGGGCGCCGCCGATGGAGCCCACGAGTTCTCGGGAAGCGATCGCTCCTCTTCTGGAGACATCGAGAAGCAAGGCCCCAATGCGCCGCAGGAGCTCAAGAGAAATCTCAAGAGCCGTCACCTTCAGATGATCGCAATAGGTGCGACTACCTGGCACACATAGCCTTCCCACCGTGTCTAATCCGAGCGCAATGCAGGTGGCACCATTGGAACGGGCCTCTTCATCGGCAGCGGCGAGGCCATTTCGGAGGCTGGTCCCGCCGGCGCGCTCATCGCGTACGCATTCATTGGGACCATTGTCTACTCGGTCTGCGTTTGCCTTGCGGAAATGGCAACGTACATTCCCGTCTCGGGCGCATTCTGTCAATACGCTGCGCGCTTTATTCACCCCAGTCTGGGTTTCGCCATGGGCTGGATCTACTGGGTTTCGTGGGCACTAACCTACGCCCTTGAGCTCACCGCATCCGGATTGATCATTCAGTACTGGGACAAGGACCTGTCGATTGCCATCTTCATCGCCATTTTCTGGGTCGCAATCACTGCCATCAACTTTTTACCCGTCAAGTTTTACGGCGAGCTTGAGTTTTGGTTTGCCGGTATCAAGGTGCTCATGGTCATTGGATGTATGAAACCCCTGAACTTCCAGGTTGTTCGTCAGCGCTGACCCTGACAGTCACCATCTTTGCCATCTGTGTCGACGCCGGCGTTGGCAAGAATGGCTACCTCGGCTTCAAATATTGGGGCACTCCCGGCGCCTTTGCGCCCTACCTCCTCGAGTCCAAGGGCGCCACGGCTAAGTTTGTCGGATTCTGGGCCGTCCTCATCCAAGCTGGTTTCACATATCAGGGCACCGAGTTGGTCGGTATCGGCGCCGGAGAAACTGCCAACCCCAGGAAGACGGTGCCGGCCGCCATCCGAAACACGTTCTGGATGATTCTGCTTTTCTTCATGGCCATCATCTTCTTCATCGGTCTCCTCGTTCCCTACAACAACTCGGGTCTCCTTACCCAAGGCAACGACGCCGCCAGCTCCCCGCTCGTCATTGCGGCCAAGCTCGCTGGAATCAAGACGCTACCAGGAGTGATCAACGGCGTCCTCCTAACCGTCGTCCTCTCTGCCGCTAACGCCAACGTCTACTCGGGCAGCCGCATGATCATCGGTCTCGCCAACGCCGGCTGCGCGCCGAAGTTCTTCACCAAGACGACCAAGGGCGGCGTGCCTTACTACTCGGTCGCGTTCACGGCGGCCATCGGACTGCTCGCTTTCATGAACCTGTCGTCGACGGGTGGCTCCGTGTTCGACTGGTTCCAAGACATCTCGGGCGTCGCCGGCTTCATCAGCTGGGGCTGCATCAACTGGTGCCAAATCGCCTTCATGCGCATCCTCAAGGCGCGTGGCATCAACCGCCAGTCGCTCCCCTACGTCGGCAGCGCCCAGCCCTTCACCGCGTGGTATGGCCTCTTCTTCAACGTCCTTATCATCCTGACGCAAGGCTTCACGGCCTTCATCCCATGGAACACGTCCAACTTCTTCGTCGCTTACGTCTCGCTCATCCTGTTTGTCTTCCTCTTCGTCGCTCACATGCTTGTCACCGGCTCCAAGTTTGTCGACCCCATGGAGGCCGACATCGACACCGGACGCCTGCAGCCCGAGACCGAGGTCTGGGAGGAGAGCAGTGAGGGCTTCTTTTCGCGCATGAAGAGCAAGATGTGGAGGGCATGAGCATAGTTAGCGGCTAGAAGCTTGTCATGGAAGGCGTTTTGGGGCGGTTGGGGGGTTTTACTATTTTTGGTTTTTGTTTTCTTCTCGGATCTTTTGTCAGACGAGAGAGTACTAGGGAAGACAGTTGACTGAACGCTTGGTCCATTGAATTGCCGCTATCGGTGGCGTGTGTATACCTAATCTTCTACCCAAGCAGTATGAGACTAGAGGTACCACCTCATCATGCCTGAACGACGTGAGAGCGGTGTGGTTATCGTAGCAACAGTCGTCCCAACAGCGATATCAACAGCTGCAGCCATACACACGTCAATGGTTACACAAGCAGGTGATTGCAAAGAGCGACGGCCGAGATACACAACAGCAAGAAAAGCCC